>JASCZW010002797.1:0-67982 GCA_034211315.2 Aedes japonicus | reverse complement strand
TCTTTGATGCCCAGACAATTTTTTTCAGTGGTTATTATAGCAAGTACAGACCCTATACCTTGTAATCAGCATTGCTGCTGAAAATTCTGCTTCCCAGGTGAGATGAACACATTACCTCGCGGGTAACTTCACGCTGTAGCAAGGCAACTCTTTATCATCGCACTCATCCATACATGACCCGGGATCAGCAGCCTCCCCCCCGCGCTGTTAGACATTTGCCTCAGAAAAATCTCGCAACCTTGGTGGATCGCTGAACACACAATTTCTGATATAAAGGTCCATGCCACCATCAGTGCGGTGAAGAAGTTGACTGCTGCTGAATGCGTGGCTGGTGGAAAGAGTTATAATTGATAGCGCCTGAACCGGCATTAATTTCAACCTGTGGGTTTTTACACCATGTTTCGCTATATTTGCTGAGTCTACATGATGGAAAAAGTTATGAGCCATTCAAGGATAAATTCAATATAAACGTTTTCAGGTTGTTGAGCCTTTAAACATTCATAGGTTCAAGATCTACATGATCAATAAGGATCTTCTACATGATCAATAATATAAGAGAATTTGATGTCTCAATGACACTTATTGAACGGAAATTCTCCTGGAACTGTATGTAATAAACATATTACAGTGTTTCTAAAAATACCTACGTTCCTCGACTAACCTTGAATACAGATCTTGTTAGTCTAGTAACAAACCTGTTACGATATATTCACCCGTATGACTTCAAATGGTTCTACAGCTGAGGCGTTTATGGTGGATGCTGTCTTTTCTGCGCCAAGTGCGGTTCGAATATCACCCCGGATAATTGAAAATGCCAAAGGTATTTGAGTGACTCTGACAGGAGATAGATCAATGAGGCTGAAAATCTCTGATAAGTGGAAAAAAAGTTCTACGGCACCATAACTGTTATGAACATGTACCATTGTTACCTACAGAACATAGGCATATCCTTGAATGGATCTTGGTATCCCTACATTTTTCCTCCTCTCAATTTGTGAAATGATCTTCAGCTCAAAATCCTTTGTGGTTGATCATTACCCAGCAGGGCGTCATTAATTACATGCATAAAAAAATAGCTTTTTACTCCTCCCCCTGTCACGTTTTTGTATGGATCTTATATTTTTGTATGGATCATCCGCATTTCCCAACCCCCCCCTCCACCTGCGTGACATGATGTGGATGACCTTCATCTTTAATATCAAATGCTGCACGTCTCTTGTGAAAAGATTGTTGCTCTTTCTTTGCCAAGTTTCTAACAGCCTAGAAGAAGAACAGTCAAAATACTCTAAACCTCAACACTACACCTTTGTCAGAACTCAAGATAGCTTGGATGATCAAACATCTATTAGCAGTGATATGCCTGCTATTCATAATTTTTCCTAGTTAAAGAGTTATTTTGAACAAGTTTGCGGAAATTGCTAGAAGCCGAATTTTTATCTTGGGTCATTATTCTGATTCACAATGTTAATTTGTGGATTCATTAAGCAGTACAGGCTCTGGACCGATATGCTGGTACTTCCGGAGCCTGAGCTTCTCAATAATTTTTTTCTTGACTATCCAGTTCCTGCATGTATGTATGTATGTATGTCGGTCTGTCTATCTGTCTAAAAAGAAATGTTTCAGTGGCATATAGAAGAGGACCTGTCATACATGTTTCTGCATAACTCAGAAATAATAAGCAAATGGGAAACAAATTTGGCATATGGAGGTTCTTGAAAATAAGAAATGTTTATAGGTGACTCGAGACCCTCTCCTTTCTGAAAGGTGGGGGGGGAGTCACCACCAATTAAAACACAAATTTCTGCATAACTCAAGGTCAGTAAACCAAATGGAACCAAATTTAGCAAGTGGAGGTTTATGAACGTAAATCATATTTCTAAGGTGACTTGAGACTCCTTCTTTTTCCTAAGAGGCTTCCATACAAAGCAAATGGAATGAAATTTGGCATGTGGAGGTTTTCGAAAATTAAAATGTTTTGATGGTGGTATGAAACTTCTTCCTTCTGGAAGGAAGGGTGGGCTCTCAAACAAAACAAATGAAACACAAATTTCTGCATATTCAGAGCTAATTTAGCAAATGGAATCCAAATTTGTTGTGTGTGAGGTTTGGTTGACGGCAGAAAATATTTTAATGGTGGTTTGAGAACCCCTCTCCTGGTCTCTACTAAATGAAGGCTCCCATACAAGTGAAAACAAATTGCCTGCATAGCTGGAAAATTAATCGAAGCTAATGAAACCAAATTTGGTGCATGTGGGGGTCTTTTAGGAGAGTAAGAAATGTTTCCTATGGTAGATTTGAGGACCTATCAGAAGAGATTGCTTTCAAAGAAATGAAACAGATTTTTTGCAGAACTCTCGAGAAACTAATCTAACAAAAGGAACAAAATTTGGCATGGGCGAGGTTTTGGCGGCCATAACATGTGTTTATGGTGGTTTGAGACCCCTCTTCCTTTTTGGAAAGGGGGCCTCGCATACAAATGAAACACGAATTTCAACCAAAACCCTGAGAACCACAGCCTCAGCTCAAATTTGTTTTGCCAGGGGTTTTCGGGGTCTTTGGAAGGGATCTTGCATGATAGTTCCCTCCTCTGGAAGAGAGGGCTCCCATTCAAATGAAACACAAATTTCAGCATAACTCGGGAATTAATTGAAACAAATGGAACCATGTTTTGGCATGTGGAGGTTTATGAAGGCTTAAAAAATGTTTCTACGGTGGTTTAAAACCACTACTCTCTGCCATGTGAAGAGTGGGGGCTCTCTAACAACATTAACACAAATTTAAACCAAACATGAAAAATTATCTCTCACTGTTGCAGAAAATGTTTATGCACAGTGGTTTTTTAAGGCCATGAACAAGATTCTCATGATGGATCACGAGACTCCTCCCGCAAATGTGAAGGGAGGTTTCCTAATAAAATAAAGACGAATTTCAGCATGATTCAGAGAACTAATCAAAGAAAATGTGAACTCTGAAATTTGTCATATGGGAATTTTGGGAGGCAGAATACATCTTGGGTGTTTCAGAGATCCCTCTATTCTGGAGGGGGCAGGGGGGATCTCTCAAACAGAAGAAACAGCAATTTGAAATCCGAACATGAGAATTGTCCATGCTAAACCATAACACAAAGAAATATGTGGCCTCTCGGGTGAGGCGGCATGTTCTGATAAAAGTTTATGAACCCCTTACCGTTCAAGTATGGGGGGTGCTTGAGTTACTCTCAATGATACATTATGCACAAAGAACTTTGTCTAAAATAATGCAAAAGAAATTTTGTTCAAATTGACAGGATACGGCGTAGTTTGAAAGATAAATGTTTTGTCTGCCGAAATGCTTCTTACACAGAAAGGAAAACCAGTAGAAACTACCGGTCCAAGGGTTAAGTCACCAAAACGCAAACCTCCGTTTTTTTGCAAGAAATTACACACATTGACAAACAAAAAATGATTTCGAACCTAATTCATTCCGAAAAAAATAATTATAAACGCGCCAGTTCTATTAAATTTTAGTTCATTTAGGCTGCATGCGTACTGCAGGCCCACGCCGGGTTCAGCAAGTTCTAATAGCCAAACCTCGACTGTCATTATTGATAAAGGGAACGTCCATTAATTACGCCACGCGCAAAATTAGTTTTCATAACACCCCCCCCCCCCCCCCCTTGTCACGTTTCCTGGTATGGACCTTCACATTTTTTGTATAGATCATCACGTTTTTCCCAAGACCCCCCCCTTCGACGTCACATAATTAATGGACCTTCCTAATTTGTACATCACAAATGCCAAGAGTAGGCATTGAAAATGGCACTAGTTCCGTTATATTTCGAAAAGGAACATCCAGCAAATTCATAGGGTAATCGAATTTGGCCGCATGTTTTTGTTTTGAAATTTTTGCCATTACTGCTTGACAATTTGTAATCCGATGCCACGCAAAATTGGAATTTTTCTTCGTCGTTTGAAAGTCACTTCCTACCGTCATTTTACACCTTATACGCTTTATGGCTCGTGTTCTTCAGCACTTGCTGTTTTTCGGTTTTGTGTCCTCTTAGCTAATGATGTTTTTTTGCACAAAGCTCACGCCCAAAGCAAGGTAAATTGAAAACTTGAGCGAAAAAATGGATGTTCCATTCAAAAGCCCCAGCGTACGGGTGCATACAGCGTGTAATCTCGAGTGACGCACATATTCACAAGTCATTCATTCAGGGAACCTGTTCCTTGACATTCGTGGGAAATTTTGTGGCCAGCTGTGTTTACGCCAAGCGTCAAATTCTGCCATTCATGCGTGTTTGGGTCTCGAGGTGGGGGTGAGCTTGAAGCAGCGTGATCTGGAAATTCTGAGTAATTCCTTCAGATGTATCCAGTCGTTTGGGCGAACCGCGACGTGTCTTTCTTTAGCGGCGGCGGTGATGGTTTCGACACATTCTCCATTCTCTTCGTGTAGCCTACGCCCATGATTAACTGGTTTCAGAAGTCGTTTGCCCGCATCTTCTCCGGCGCATTGTAGAGGGGCATATTACCATTTGCTACCCTCGGTCGAATGAAAAACATGTGCGATGACGATCCCTCACAATTGGTCTTTAGTACTTGGAATGAAGTCACGTGAAGCACACCATCAAGCTGGCGCGGTGAATTTGTATTTGATCGCGGAAGGACATTTACTCCTCTACCAGCCATATCAATCGGGCTTATGAATGGGAAACGTTGCCGCTTCGAGTGAAGGCGCTAAGAGAGACCTGCGTGTCGTTGGATTGTGCTGAAGAGTAGCTAGGATTTAAAGTGTTAATAAGGTAGTGCAAATAATAAATATTGTGTGATAATGGCATTGCATAATGCTACGCTTTGTATAATGAGTGAATAGCTGAATAAGAAAAATCACAAGTGAATTGGCTCAGTAAAGTGTAAATAATATCGTCTAGATTTCGTTATAAAGACATCTAAGTTCTATTCAGATTGTTTTAATTTGATATTATATGAAGAAAAAAACCTTTCGCGCAAGTTTTTTTCTCAAGAGAGGCAAATAATACAATTGGCGAACTAATTTTGAAGAGTTGGTTGAATTGCATCTATTCTGGATGTGGTTTACATTCAATATTTTAATTCAGCAGTGCATTTAGCTGCAATATGTCGAATTTTTTGGATAGCTTTACATTCATTCGATTTGCCGTCTTGTCTATGACCAACATTCGTTTCTCAGATTCCATCGAATTTCGAACACAATGTTGCAGGAAGCCTGGCACCAGGATTCATTTAATGGGTATAATGGAAAAAAATCTCAGTTCTGCCCGATGTTGCTATCGCAACAATATTGCATCGAGATAATTTAAATTTAAAATAAAAATGTTTTAAGATCATATACAATAATTGAGAAATTGTGTTTTGAATAACTTGAGTAAGGTGTTGTAACTATCAGGTCACATGTAATGACCATAGCCAGAGAAGGTAGCAAACGAGGCACTCTAGATCGGTAGAAACTAAAGCTAACGAACCTTGAGCCGTACTGGGAGGCCGTTATCGATCCGGTTTTATTCGTATTTTTGGATTAACAACTGCTCTACGGCTGTCCAACGATTACGTTTCGTCAGACAATAATAGTATATAAAATTGTTACAAGCCTAGAAAGCTCCTGCTCGACAACTATGGAAGTAGCATTTGGAACCCCAGTTCGTGGACACAGGTGACTTAACACGATAAATCAATGTTTTGCCTATAATTTGATTACCTATATCCTAGACAAAGAACGTACAGTTCAAACACAAAGAATTTCAAAGTGTTCCGGCTGTTTTTTCAACAATTTGAGGCTTATTGTGAAAATATTACATAATACCGTTTTAATATAGGGCGGTCTTCTAGCTCCCGAATAACGACAACAAAAATTTGGACAAAATCTAGCAATTTTGTTTGAAAAAAAAATCTATATCAAATATAAGCTGTTTTGACATGAAACAATAAGTTTTAAATATCTGCTTCCTTTAACAATCCGTGCTCTGTGCTCCAATACTTACTCAAATTAAAATACTTAGCAATAGTATTAAAACAGATACATAGAATGAAGTAATGATGCAATTTCTTTGACTTTATTCCAGACAACGATACCGATTTCGGCAGCGGACGATTATCATAACGTTAAATGAGAACACACGTCAGCATCGATGGATCCTATGTCAACGAAAGGGATGAACTGTTCGTCGCTAGACATCACAGTGCCCAATGGAGAGCCCCATGGTGGTCTGAGCCGGATCGAATGAATTCATATGTAAGTTCTTGCAAGGAAAGTTATTTAAATAATCTAAAAGCTTGATAGTAAAAAACCATGAAATATTTTCGCTAAAAATTTGGTGCTTAAAAATATGTAGGTTGAAGTTTGCGAGTGCCACAAATGTTACCAAGTGGAAAATCCAAAACATCAAGTTTTCATGCCGCCAAGAAAAGTGTTATTAGACCATCCCCACCGGTGGGGATCGTATCTGGGTAATATTTTGATGACTGAGAGCGTTCCTATTTTGATTTAACCACACACTTTCGCACCGGTCGCTTAACACGGCGGGCCTCAAGTTATTCTCGCATCGGTTCCCGTTTCGCTAAATATTTCCGTGCAGTGTAGTTTAAATACTCTTCTCTTCCGTACAGGTTTTCGACGTTCTGGTTTGTCCCCAAAGATTGGATCTTGAGAAACTTCGCTACGTGGTCTTGTTACGTGAAATTCCTTCCACGGTGTTTTTGATGCACTAATTTTTCCACAACATAGCAACATAGTAGAAATTAGCAAACAACACTTCCACAAAAAAATAAATCCGGAAACACTCAAATTGAAATGATTGGAAGACTTTCATTTCATTGAAGATGTTGTATTAACGTTTCAACTTGTTTTGCTTATTTCTGTTCATATAACAGCGCTCGGCTCTGTTGGGTCGGGTTGTCAAATTTACGAGACCGGGCTGAGCAAGATTGTCATTTTCCAACCCGGTTGCCAAGCACCGGTGCGGTGTCGAGTTGTCAAACGGGGTAACAATTTACCGATATTACCGTATTGGTGCGGTTGGTCTTGGTGCATGTTCGTCAAACTTGCGTTGAATGCTTCTAAGACGAAATCGTCATAAAAGACAGAAAGTAACAATTGTAAAGAATGCCTTAAAACGTAAATTTCACCGGAAATCCCAGGTTGCGAATATCTATATTCACTACCAACGGGACGATAATATCACCCTGTATTTGTTTCTGGTGCTATTTTGTTTGTGAGAGCAAGAAGATCCCAGAAAAATACGCTAGAAATCATTGTTTACATATGTTACTAGCGACCTTTTGACTATCTTGTCTAGACTTTATTGTCAAAAATCACTGAACTGTTCATTAATTAAGAAGTTAGATTAATTAGAAGTTCGGTAAAATTTTTAAAAAAATTCGTTAATTTTTTTAAGGGGTAATCTCGATACATGGTCGGATTTATTGGTTTTATTGGCCCAGGAGCCATAATCTATAAATTTTGATCCTACGTACAGCTAGAGCACAGCCATTCAAGGTTGAATCTCAGCTTGTGTAAAACGACAACCGTCAATTGTTGTTGCTGCGATAAGGCGCCCAGCCATGTGACATCTCATTGAACGTAAATACATCCGTGTCAACATCGGGTGGCGTGTGGCGAACATCGGCATGATATTTTGATATGCTAGCAGATGCCATAACTCCACCACATCAGTGGGCACCTTGACTATGTGAACTACGCCACGGGGCGAGAGGCGGCGCGACATTCGTCGGTTAAATACATTTGCCATTGATGGGGACCCAGTCGTTTCCAGTACATTTTTTCAGGTTTTTTTTTCCTTTTCCTCATCATTTCCAACAAGAGGATTTAGTCTTCCGAAGTTCGTGCTTCATTATGGCCCAATATTTTTCGATCAGACGAAGTTCCGAGCAGTTTGGTGGGCTCATGTCTTTCAGTGCAGAATCCACAGAACAAGTCGGATGCCACTCCTGCACTCTTGGGGTGGGACTTTTGGCATATGGATGTTTGGCCGGATGGATGTTTAACCTATTAGATGTGTGGCCAAATGGACGTTTGACTGAAAATTCTCTATCAGCATGTATGAATTGCTAAAAAAAGGAAACAAGAATCCACAAAAATATTCTCAAACGCATTAGATCTAAATCAAGGAAATAAGAAACCAAAAAAATATTCTTGAACGCATTAGGTAGCCTACCGATGTAATGAAATATTCTAGACTTATGACACTTAGAGTTTATCAATATGAGTGCGCATTTGTAGTAAATAATAAACATTCTCATTAACTTTTAACATTCTGATTCACTAAAAACCGAAATTTTTGTGTTTAAAATGGCAAACATTGGTATTTGGCCATTTGGCCGTATACATGAGAAAATCTTAAACTCCTGATTCTTGGTGGAAAAATGTATTATGTATTAAACTAGACGAAATGTGGTCGTTATTTTGAATAATCTTGAAGAAACACGCAGTTCTTTCGAAAGATACCTTCTTTTGATTCTTTGTTTCTTTTTCTCATTACATGCGTATTGTTTTTACAATTTGCTTATTGCTTGCCCTCAAATTATTGTTTTAAATGCACTTCCACAGTTATTAATTGTTAGCCTTCGATGACAGGTGCCATTTTTGCATTAGTATGATTGTGTGGCAAGTTCAATTGTATCCAGGGAGTCGAGAAATTTTCCTTAAAGAAAAATTCCTAAACCAGACCGGGAATCGAACCCATTCACTTCCAGCATGGTGTGCTTTGTAGCCACGCCTTTACCGACTGGGCTAAGGAAGAACCCATTTTTTTTTTAGATTTTTTGATTCTTTGCACATGGGCCATTTATGACGATACATATTTCTGTATCCGATAGCAAACTTCTGAATCAAAAGCTTGCCGGTTTATTACTCTTTTGCACGATTGTTCTTTCATTCAAACATGAGCAGTTCTTTAGAATTTTATTTATCAACGAAATATAGCGCTAAATATTTGATGAAGCATATTCCTGTATCCGAAAGGGAACTTTTGATTCATGCTCTTGCCGGTATAAAAGTCTTATGTGATATTTTTCCTTATTCCAAACATGAGCAGTTCTTTTGAGTTTTACTGACGAAACTTGCATTTAATTTGACAAAATTTTGAATTGACTGGTAAATTTTATTAGAAACTAATATTTGATAATTTTATGGTTTCATAAAACTGCATTTTTATTATTTTAGTTTTGAGACGTTTTTTGAAATCAAAAGATTAAAATATATATATGGCTAAATGGCTTCGAGCCATTGAATGTCTTGATAAAGCAGGAATATAAGAACACCAATATGAAGTCACCAGCCCTTCAATATTAGACAGTCATTCCGACAGAAATCTAAAAATCTAAAATTATTAGAGATAAAAATATATTCGAAATTATCGAACTTTAAAATCTGAACAACTTTTTAAATGCGATTGCTTGGGAAAAAATGAAGAAATGATTTGATTTCGCATTTCCATTGTTAAACATATATAACATATAAGTTTCAATCGCTACACTTCCTAGAAAAATCGATTGGAAGAAACAAAAAAGCAGGCCGACAGCAACAACACTGCATTGTAAAATAGCCCCCCAACTTTGTATTCAGACAAACGCTGATTCAGCCAAACATCTTTATGAAAAATGTCCATTTGGCTAAACGTCCACTCGGCGAAATTCCATTTGGCCAAACGTCCATTCGGTCAAACGTCTATTCGGCCAAACGTCCAATCGGCTAAACATCCGTATGCCAAACGTCTTAATGCCAAACGGGGTATCAACCTCCTGCATATACTTGGAGTAGTGGAATGAAACGGTCGAATGATGTATATTCAGTTTTTCCAAGGTAAGAGGTAACAACCCAGGATTTTGGATGTGGGTGAACAAAATCTTTCGCGATCGATTCGTTGATTTCTTCCAGCTCGACCGAAACTCACTGACAACTGCATAACTGAGCAGGTGTAACAATACACTCTGCAACGGAAGTTGGGCAAAGTTTGATTAATTTAGGTTAAGTTCGGTCAAGAAAAAAGTTGCCCAAATTTAAAAGTGTTACACTGGTTATCGACTCACTCTTTATGTACATGTCGTATAAAACAGTAAGTTAAATTCGGACGTAAATCAACTAACATTTCAAGTAATATAATCGCTTTCCCCGCACTATTTATACAATTTCACGGTATAAAAAAAATGCTATAATGATGTTGAAGAGGAATCTGGCGGACGTAGTCAACTAATTCACAAGCTTTTGAAACGGTTGTGATAAGCTTATACTTCATGATGTTTTGTTTCATGCAACACCCAACAAAGTAAAGAAAGTTGTAGCATAAGCTTGATTGTGATGAAACCATTGAGTTATCTCAACATTTTTGGATTTTAAATGGAGAAGTGTCTTACAATGTTTTAAGACTAAGAACTTTGAACTGGACTTCATCATTTGTTACTAATGCGAAGCAATTAATGAATTTTATTTTGTTTTCTCATTTCAGTGTCACCAAGTGGTCAGAAAATTTCCTCAGATAGCCGCTTAGATGATGTATATCCATGGTTTAAACGCAAAGCTAGGAGCGTATGCTCTAGAAAGATGTTGTTGAAACGGGTTCCTATTTTACGGTGGTTACCAAAGTGAGTAATGCTAGAATAATTGCGTTTGGGGAAATAATTAATCCAATTACGGTGCTACTGTGGTTGAATTAATGAGAAGAGGTTGATTCTTATCTTTCATTTCATTTTTTTTTTAACAGGTACAACGGCACGGATGCTGTGGGTGATCTTGTGGCGGGAATAACCGTTGGGCTCACTGTGATTCCTCAAGCACTTGCCTATTCCGGTATTGCTGGGCTTCCCGCTGCGGTAAGTTTCCAAACAGTTTAGAAAGTTTTAAGGCAGTAGTAATTTATATGTTATACTCTTCTCTTCCACAGTACGGGCTTTATGGTTCCTTTCTTGGCTGCATCGTGTACATATTCCTCGGTAGTTGCAAAGATGTACCTATGGGGCCAAGCGCCATATCTGCGCTGCTCACCTATCAAACTGCGCGTGGAAATGTATCCAAAGCTATCATTCTAAGCTTTCTATCTGGAATAATTGAGCTGGTCATGGGTGTCTTCGGCTTGGGATTTCTAGTTGATTTTGTATCTGGACCTGTGTCATCTGGATTCACGTCTGCGGTATCACTTATCATCGTAACATCCCAAATTAAAGATGTTTTAGGCATAACGGCAAAAGGAACTACGTTCCTGGAGATTTGGCAATCAATCTTCAAGGATATTCATAATATCCGTGCATGGGACACGGTTCTTGGAATCACCTGCATTGCTGTACTGCTAATTATGAGAGTATGTTATTGACTGTTATCACTAAGAAAGGATGAAAACTAACGGTCTATATTTTAGATTGTAGCAGGATTGAAAGTTGGACCCCACGAAGATGACCTTAAATCGAAGAAACATCGAATTATTAATAAGTTTATGTGGTTAATTGGAACATCGCGTAATGCCATTCTAGTTGTAGTATGTGGTGCCATAGGATACGTGTTCCAGTCATCGGTTTCAGCGCCATTCAAGTTGATTGGCGATATTCCTCCTGGCTTGCCATCATTTGAAGTTCCTTCGTTTTCACTTAATGCCAATCAAAGTTCTAATGGTAGAGAAGAAAGCTTCGCCGAGGTCGTTTCCAGTTTGGGATCGGGACTTGTTGTGGTGCCTTTGATCGCATTGATGGAAAACATAGCTATTTGTAAAGCATTCTGTAAGTAGAACGCAAGATTTCTTCCCGGATGCTGAATTTCATGTTTCATTTTCTTTTCTATGCAGCTAACGGCAAACCGGTTGACGCAACCCAAGAACTGCTTGCCATTGGAGTTGCCAATGTTGCGAATTCTTTCGTCCAAGGTTTTCCAGGAACTGGAGCGCTTAGTCGTGGTGCCGTATTCAATGCTTCTGGTGTTCGAACACCCCTAGCTAACATCTACACCGGAGCCTTGGTGGTGCTTTCACTTCTATTCTTCACTCCATACTTTTCGTACATTCCAAAAGCGACACTCGCTGCGATTATTATAGCAGCAGTGGTCTTCATGGTGGAAGTGAAAGTTGTTAAACCCATGTGGCGAACGAAAAGTGAGGCTCGATAATTTGGAATAACAAAGTTTAAAACCTGACCGTTTCTTTAATTTCTATTTTTAGAGAGTGACTTGATTCCTGGATTGAGTACATTTATTGCCTGTCTAGCTCTGCCATTGGAAATTGGAATTCTTCTAGGAGTTGGTCTTAATGTAATATTCATTCTATACCATGCCGCTAGGCCCAAGATTAATGTTGAGCGATTAACGGTAAGTTTCAGAATACTCTTTCAAGTTTACATAATTTTCATTACAAACATTCATCCACAGAGTCCTGCTGGTACCGAGTATCTGATCATCACTCCAGACCGTTGCCTGATTTTCCCATCGGTTGATTATGTGAGAAACTTGGTTACGAAGCATTCTATTCGTCAATCACTACCAGTTGTAATAGATTGCTCACACGTTTATGGAGCCGACTATACCGCTGCAATGGTAATTGGAAGTATTACCCAAGACTTTGCAAAACGTGATCAGCCGCTCTTCTTCTATAACTTGAAACCAAGTGTGTGTACGGTGTTTGAAGGACTGTCACCCGTCGACTTCGTTGTTTATTATCGAGAAGAAGACCTAGACGAACTGATGAAAGAAAAGGCATACAAACCGAAACAGGTACTTAGTGCTTAAAGGATGCACTAAATTTTGATCGACGCTCCAGTTCAGGAATAATCAACAGTATTACTAAAAGGTTTTCCATGAAAGCAAAATTATTTTCGCTGCATGTTTGCCTTACGAGGTAGCACTAAAACGACGTATCAATTAAAGAAAAAAATACATCAGCTTTATGGCGAGGCATTCAACTGCCATGTTTCGTAATTTAAAAATTCTGTAAGAACTATTTTCTGCTTGAGGTTAATTAAAGCCAATCTAGCTATATGTGTATTTATTACGTGCCTTTGGTACCATAATAACAAATATTAGCATTTTATCTGACTAAGCACTTCATTATCGATGGTTGGGTGTCTAGTGAAGCGTGCCTTCTCTGAACCAACATCCTTTTACTTTGCGCACGGATAAATAGAGACGAGTGCACCTGCTTGCAGAAATGAACATGAGCTTGAATTTATTCACGAATATGACCAAATTGCTATGTATTTTTAATTAGCACTGCTTGCTTTCAGAATCCTCAAGATTATAGTAATGTATATTATAAATTGAATAAGAACCGCCAAGCCATAAAATCCAGCCTTTGCTGGAATACGCGTGCAAACAGCTATTGCCATTAATACCTTTTTTCAGGCATCTAGGAACTCAAGACTAGTCCTCGTATTCCACCATAAGCAAGGAACAAATGAGTACTTACCAGAAGGTGCTTTTCGTTTACGTGGACAAGTCTTGAAAAACATCGAGAGAAGTTATTGCCTACAAAAGGTCGTAATCCTTTTAAAAATATGAAGTATTTGTTTTTAATATTTTAAGTGTTTATTGCAAAAGCCAACTAGAAGAAGTTTCATTCTTAATTTGAATGTCACTTCTTGTTTAGGATTACACGTACTTTGATACTTAAAAACATTAATTCAATTAAACTGTGATAAGGCTATAATTTATTCCAATAAATGCAACAATGAAAATCCAGACAATTTTATAATAATATCACAAGCCTTCTGAATCCACTTTCTATGGAGTCTTCCGTAGTTGCGAAAATAATCTAAACGAAAGATAAATGTTGAGATAAACCTGTCCAAGATTTTTTTTTAAATTTCGAGTCATGAGTCCTGTATGTTTGCTTTTTGTGTCTAGCGCTTCGATACACACTACCAAAATCTCGTGTAAATTTCTGTCCCTGAGACCGACACATGAAAGCGTCCTTTAGCGCATAAGAATTATAGTCACTACATTCATAGTCTGGCGGATACAATGACGGGAGCCAATTTGAACTGTCACTTGGCGGAGCCAATCGAGCATATCTCGAGTAATTCATGTTAAGCGCCTAAACGCCATTTGTAAACAATGATTTTCAATATCGATTTCTCTTGAATCTCAAATCACTCTCGTGAATTGAAAGCAGCATTTGGTAGAAGAATGTTAGTTGTACCATATGGAGTAGCAGGATATGGTGGGATTCTCGTAATTCGTGAGAAATCAACATTTAAAGTTATTGTTTCCAAATGGCTTTTAGGCCCGCTAATATAAATTACTCGAGATATGCTCGATTGGCTCCGCCAAGTGACAGTTCAAATTGGCTTCCGTCATTGTATCCGCCAGACTATGAATCTAGTGACTATAATAAGAATGTGTTGAAAGAGATGAGAAAATAAATTCAACCGAACACATCTTTTGTCGAATTGCGTATGTGTCAGTTTCAGTAGACATAATTTTACACGAAATCTTTCTTTATGTCCCCCGACTATTACGTTCCCCGACTTTACGTCCCTCGACTATTTACAAACATGGATTAGGTCTCGTGTAAAATTCATAATTTCTAAGTGTGTACAATATTCAACCGAAATATGAAAACAAGTAACAAGATCACTCCGAATCCTAGAGGGTTTGAGCTGTTTAGTGGATTACCTGTAACTAGAAATGAGAAGAAAAATTAGTATTTTCCATTTAATTCCAACTACCTTTGCTTATCTTGACAGATACGCGTATTTCGTCAACAATGTGCTGACTTCTTCAGTGTCTCGTACTAGTAACTCGACTAAGTCGCTTTACATCCTTAATTGGCCGTTCCTGATAAAAAATGTGCACGTTGCAGGTTATTTGTCACTATTTATTACTATTTTCACAACAGATGGTGATCTTGGATTCCAAAATGACGTCGTACATCGATTTTCCGCCTTTATATACCTTTCCCGATCCAAAAACATCCTCTTGGCAAGGTTTTCACAGTTATTCCCAATTATTCTAAAACTAGAAGTCACCATCTTAGTTTCCACAGTGGCGTTAAGCATTGACTTACGGCCTTTAGGTGGCGGCCAGAACAACTTTGTCGAAAACGGCATCTTCCAGATGGCCAGTGTGGTAGACAGAATCTATGTTAAACAATAAGCATTTGAATGGCGTAGATGACGTAATGTTAATTATAGGCAGAATGTCGATTAGAAATAAATCACTCAAATTGAGTATTATGCAATAAACGAGATAAACGTGAGAGTAGAAGAGAGAATAATAGAGAGAATTTAAACGAAATCTGATTGGATCGTAATGTAATTGTAGATGACTTACGACTGTTTTCGAAGACGACAGAGAAGGAGCAATAGAAAAGTAGCTAAGGAAACAGCAATTCATCGGAGATGACCAAGCAGCAGTAGCACCTACGACAGCAACCGCCGTACGAGATATTACCATTTGAGCCATAAAATTTACTTTTATTTCAGCGCCATCCATTGTGCCACTTGGGTTGTTTTTTAAATCTTCACAGATAAAAAGAAACACTGAATTTTCTGCGTTATCTAATGCACATAAAGGGAATGCTGGATTTGGCAGAAAATAATGGGATATTTCATGTAAATTTAAGTCAGATAACGCCTAAATCTCGCCAGCTGTATGAAAGATTGCAAACAATATCGTTGTTTACGCTCCTTTGGTATGGAGTTACACGAGGGGAAATTTTACGCGCTTGTTAAAATTAATTATTTTTTTCCGTGTTGTTAGTGTCTACGGCGTAGAACTTTTTTGTGATCCAAATAATCAGGCCATTGACAAGCCTATATCAATAGCAGAGATTGACAGCAGACAGGATGTCCTGGGCCCAAATTGATGTGGGCTCGCTGTCAGCTGTCAAATAGAAGTCTAATCATTTCTGGAGCAACAATAGAAAAGGGCCTATCAACGTTTGTAAACAACACTTCTGAGCCTATTTCCTCGCAAAGCGTAGGCCACCCACGCAAACCAATACCATCATCATGTAGGGGAAAGTTTCCCCTACACGATGATTCTGTAGGTTTGCGTGTGTAGCCAGCGGCTTGCGAGAAAACGGGCTCAGAAGTGTTTGTTTACAAATGTTGATGGGCCCTTTTCTATTGTTGATCCAGATTTGTTTTGGTTGTTTGTTTTGATGTAAAACACCACAAAAAGCGATCTTTCTGGTTTGTATGACGTGCACAACGAAAACGAGCAACAACAGACAAAACGTAAACGAGCTACAACAAACACAACTTACAATGTTGACATTATTTTGACAGCTGAGCTTGCTGAGATGTTGTCTACGTGAAAAAGTGGTCCTTGTCATAAGCCTGCAAATAATAGTACGCTGATAACGCAAACCAGATTAAACAAACCATCGGAGTGGCGCCCCTAATAAACATGTACCATACAGGAACGATATTATAGATGGTGTGACCGTACCACTAACAGTTGGGATGATACCCTGAATTGGTTGTTAGGCACTTCTTATGGTTATTGTTTATGCGGGGCATAGGATGGTGCAGAAATTACAGTAAACTTTTCGGCGCAAAGGGTAACATTCATATATACAATAGCACGGCGTAGTGAGAGAATTTCACACTACTTTCCACAAACCAAGAAACCATAATTTAATACACACTTAGATAGTTTTACAGAAATCTGTAAAACTTTACCGAATTCTCAACAGTTGAAACTTCGGTAATCCGATTTAACGGATTTTGGTGAAATTTTACATAAATCTGTAAAAAAAATTATCGGATTTCGGTACTGTTCGGTAATTTTTTTACTGTTCGGTACTGTTCTCAACTTTTGAGAATTCGGTCAAATTTTACAGATTTCTGTTAAAAAATCTTAGTGTGTATGTAAGTTTGTACATTCATTTTTAGGCTTCTGTGTGGATTTGAAAATCCACCAATCGTTCAATCTCCTTTTCAGGCAACTAGCTGATAGGCGTTGCCCATAGATACTTCATTTGAGCTGACATACCACCTCCTCTTGGCTATTAGCTCTACACTCTCGTGGTTAACGCCTCTCGATCTTCTGCATTAACGGGTGGCAACTAAAATTTTGGAATTTCTTTCTCAAGCTGTCAAAAAAAGACAAACATAGTTGAAGAAGATCTGATTTATTCAAATAAAAGATACATTGTCCATTGTTGAAAAAAAATAGTGAACATTTGAAAACGGTCCGTAATCGGTTGTTCGGCGAAGCTTCCGTTTGATGTCGGAACAGGAGCGTTGTACGGCCTCTATGTCAACTTTGCGAATGCATCTCTTGATTCTACCAATCAACTGTTTGCAATTCGTGGCTCTCCAGTTATTTTTGTACACCAAGGAACTCAAAACCCCGAAGAAATCTTCGATTGGGTGACACTGAGGCAGATTTGTCGGGTTGTGGTTTTTGGGTACAAATGGGATCGAATGGGTATTCAGGCACGATTGTGTTTTTATGGCGTAATGCGATGACGCTTTAATCGGCCAAAACACGTATTGTCCATGAGCATGATGTTTTTGTAGAAACGGGATCAAAATTTTCTTCAAACATTCGTTCTGGTACACATCTTGATTGATTGCCAAACCAGAGGGCTTGAACCATGGCTTAGAATACCTTTCTCGGAAATGGCAATGTACAGCATCACTTTCTGTTCAAACTTATGTTTAAACTTATATTTTATGTTCGGAGGTGTAGTAGAACTATCCGTTGAATAGTATCGATCGTTTCCGGGAATCTGCGTCTTCGAAAGAGGGAAGTAGCTTTCGTCGTCCAAAACAAAACATTTTCCGGAATAATTTTTAATCAACCAACGGCATTGGGATTTCAGCGTTGATATCTGTGCATCAGTTCCGGGGCTCGTGTCTTCTTTCGGCACTTTATTCCGACTCTTTTCAATGTTTTGCAGATGTACTGGTGAGAACAGTTGAACTTTTTTGCGGCATCCCGTTGGCTCAGTGAATCCTTGTTGTTGAAGGCACGAGAAAGATAACGAAGTCCTTTTGCGTCCATAATTTTGGCTGGTCTTCCACTACCTTGCTTGCGAGCAGTTGTTGGGGATCCTAGGATATGGTAAACAGTCGAAGTCGCAACATTTTCGCTTTTAAAATGTTGTACCGTATACGTTTTGCCGAGATTTCTGTGCAGTTCGTAGAACTGTACAACGCGCTCGCGAAATACTTCTTGTTTCGACGGCATTTTGAGCAAAACTGAGCAAGCATAAACAAAACAAAAAATACTAGCAGAAAGAGGAGAGAAAGAGCTAACGCATACACACTCTTATTTCTCTCTGAGCTCGTTTGTTGTTGAGCATAGAGGCCTCGAAAAAAATCCAAAATTTTAATTGCCACCCGTTACTTGTCGTAATAAGGTGATTCCTCCTCGGCACAGGCTGTAACACCCATTGCAAAGTCCAACATCAAACTAATCATAATGCCTCAGCCTAACGCTTCTAGTTGACTAAACCGCACGAGAACCTCCAGGTTCTTTCTGTTCCGCATCCTCGAATGTATCACTGCTACTCACTGAACTTTCTTCATCTTCTTTTCTCCTCCACAAATGAAAGAAACTTGATTTCTTCTTTCTCTTCGATCTATTATTCTTTCTATTCTTGCCTCTTCTTCTTTTTATGGCTTTCTTCACACCTCTTCATCCTTTCACTTGAATCCACCGGGTAGGAACCGTTATTGGCTTCGATGAATAATGCATCGCGGCATCACGGCTGATGATGATTTGATCGAGGGGCGAATCACTACATATATAACTGAATCGAAAATGTGTAGGTATTTAGAAAAAATGCGTTGAAAAATACACCAGCGCATTCAATGCGCTAAAAAACGCACAAATAAATCAAATGCGCTCAAAAATGTGCCATGAATGCGTTTTAAAGTGTGTCAATGCGTTGAAAAATGTTCGAAAAATGTCTCAATGCACTTCTTAATATGTGAGGCTGAATCGAAAATGCATAAGGGAATGTCCATTAATTACGTCACGCAGCAGGGGGGGGGGTTGAGAAAACGTGACGATCCATACAAAAAAATTTGAAGGTCCATACAAAAAACGTGACAAGGGGGGGGGGGGGTTATAAAAAGTCAATTTTGGCGTGACGTAATTAATGGACGTTCCCTAAGTGATTCGCCCCTCGGAATTGATCTGCTTCGTGGTTCAGAAATCTGTTACCCTTGTGCTCCATTGAGTAGCCATCCAGCTGGTGCTCTTGGCAGACAGCAAGTGATTGTAAGCATCACTGCCGAATACTCGCAAATGTCAGAACTTCCGTCAGTTACGTAGAAAACTTTGCGTCACTCATCTCTACGATGTACTGCTGACTCCGTATTTTTTTTTTCAAAATCGTTATAATTTCAATAATACAATCTTATGAATATCGAAAGTTTATTTCGCTGAGTGAGTAAATCAACGATGAAATCAGGAAAAATTAAAAGCGAACAAGAAAGTCGTCGAGTAAAACTAAATACGTTCATAAGTCAGGCTTATGAAATTCCAAAACATCGTTCATAAGTTGCCATGCCTTATGAAATTCTTAAGTTTATTTGCCTGAGTGATAAATAGATACTCTGACCCATTCCCATCAATGAGTAAAACTACTCCTGTCCGAAGTGGGTGAAATTGGACTAATTTATAAGTATTCTCCTATTGGTGTGTGTAAACTATCACACGCTACTTCCAAACAACCCAAATTGAGTACGTTTGACTCAAATCGTCTATATAGTTTAGCTACTCAAAAGTGAGTAAAGATAGTTCGTAGTAGGTTACATGAAAAACAGTCAACATCGGCTTGAATCAGATCGATATGCACCTATTGTCAACGTGTTACTCCTGACTATCTCTACTTACTTCTGAGCAGCTATACTTATGACCGATATGAGTCAATCATACTCAATCTTGAATTGTTTAGAAAAAGCGTGTAGATTGTATAAATACACGCTATTTCTAAACAACCCAAGTTTGAGAACGATGGACTCAAATTCGTCGGAAGTATGGCTAGCCAAAAGTGACTAAAGACAGTTTGTAGTGATAAGATGACTAACAGTCAATATCGGCTTAAATCCGATTGATGTTTACAAATTGCCAACGTGTTACTCCGAACTATCTCTACTCACTTTGGGTAGCCATATTTTGTATACTTCCAACGAATTTGAGTTCATCGAACTCAAATTTGGATTGTTTAGAAAAAGCGTGTAAGTAGAAGGTGGTAGTTTGTAAGCATCGCTGTCCTCTTTAGTAATTATCGTGCAGTTTTAAATTACCCTGCGCATTTGTTGCTGCTTGGGTAGTGATGTTTCTGTTTGCTTTAGTTTTTTTTCATTAAGACGTATTTTGCATTATCATGAATCATTAATAGAACGATTGTACGACATTTCCCGGAAAACCATTTCCCGGAAAACTATTTCCCAGAAGACCATTTGCCGGAAGAGACCATTTCCCGGAAAACCATTTCGCGGAATGAAACATTTCCCGGAAACTCCACATACCGGAATGTACCATATCCCGGAATTTATTTTTCACGACCAAATATGTTCATTTTTGCGACTGTTCATGTTTTGTTTTGATTTGCCCAGACAGAAATTATAGAAAGAGTGCCCTTTTGTATACTGCTTCCTTTTTGCATGGCAGTAAGTATTGCACAAAAGGAGCGAACTTCCTTAGAGCACCATCTCCTATACTTCCAAGAATTATAAAAATTTGTTTGAAATTGTGTGGAGCTGAGGAAAACGTACAGTCCATTATCCATACCTCCGATTGATTTAGTCTATTTATAACTGAAAATTTTCGCGTTTCTTAAATACGGATTTTGTACATAGAACAAATGTATCGTATATTGTATGAAACATTCATATTGCTTTTTTTATGACTTATATAACAATATGTCTCCTTGTATCCAAGAACAAATAGCACAGTGCTGCGTAGGGTTTATTCCTCACTCAAATTTCGATCCTTTGCAGCGGAGGCTTGAGGGCGGCACAGCCTCCATCGCGGGGGTATGAGGGCGGCAAGCCCCACAAGCAGGGGTATGGGGCGGCAGCCCCTTATATTCACTGCATAAGTTTCCTTAATTCGTCCCAGCTTGACTATGATCAGACCTTTTAGAATATTTAGTATAGGTTATATATTTATAAACGTTTACTTATAGATGTTGAATCGGTTTACAATTGACGTCGCCCCATCAGTGCCAATAGATTTTTTAAGTATGGTATTTATCAAAAAACCTTAATATGTAACTACCACATCATCAACTAAAATAACTCACCGAGAGCATGCACATTAGTTTTAAGAATGTTGGCATTAAATTTTTTGCTGTACAAGTTTATTCGCATAACATTTCGCATTTATTCGGATAGCTTTGCAATCGCTTTTGTAACAAAAATTTAATTCAATAACAAATTGTACGTTTTCGAAAGGATAAAATGTTAATATGAATTGTATTTTAAACTGCTGATTTATCAGATATTTTCCCTTCTTTCAAGCATGAGCTGTTCTTTCAAAAAAAAAAAATATGCTCAGATAATTACTAATATTCTTAAGTTTCAGTTTTTGGTATTTATGTTTCGCAAAACTAGATAGGGCAGTGATTGAAATTAAAATATTAAAGATAGAAAAAAAAAACACATTCTCGGTGTAAACAAAAATTCCGGAAAATGGGTTTCCGGGAAATGGTATATTTCGGAAAAAGTATTTCCGGGAAAAGGTCTGTTCCCGGAAATGTTATTCCGGAAAATGGTCTTCCGGGAAACGGTTTTCCGGGAAATGGTTTTCCGGGAAAAGTCATACAATCGGTCATTGGGTATTGATAAGATGCCTTTGTTTTTACAGTAGTATCTCACGTTCCTCTAGGCCTGAGTAAATATATTCGTCGTTTTGAAAAAGCATTTCTCGACAACCTTTTCAAAATGACGCATCTGAATATGTTAACAATTAATTAAACAAGACTTGAACAAAGATTCAAGCGTAAATTTCTCAAAACTCTCAGTTTTTGACGAAACGTACCATTACCATCATGTTAATACAATATTATTCTTTGTGTTGGTGGTCAAAGTTTGCATGAAAAGGTGCTGAGGGTTTAAATAATTTTACGTCTGAATCTTAGTTTTATAAATCAGATACGTCATTTTGAATAGGTTGGCGACATTTCTCTACTTGTCATCTCCAATTTAAACAACAACAGAACAACGTGCAGGCAGCAGCGAGGTTGAAGTCAGTCGTATCGCGTTGAAAGTCGCACATTGAGATAATTTTACATCATGAAGCGGTTATCTGAAGAGAAGACAAAAGTTTTGTTCGAAAAACTATCAAAATAGTGAGTAGAAAATGCAACAGATTCCAAGAATGATGTATTTTCAACCCAATATATTTGCAGCATTGGACCCAATGTGAAACTTCTAATCGACAGACCGGATGGAACGTATTGCTTCAGAGAAATGAATTCTCGTGTTTATTACACATCGGAGAAGATACTAAAGCTTGCTGAAGGACTAAAGAAAAATGAGCTAATATCCGTTGGTACATGTTTTGGAAAATTCACGAAGGGAAACAAATTCATCCTTCACATAACGGCATTAAATTTCCTAGCACCATATGCACAGTACAAAATTTGGGTCAAACCTTCAACCGAGCAACAATTTCTTTACGGCAACCACATAACCAAGACTGGTTTGGGCAGGATAACAGAAAATACACCAATGTACCAAGGCGTTATTGTTATGTCAATGAACGATACTCCTTTGGGATTTGGCGTGGCGGCAAAATCGACTGAAGACTGTAAGATGGCTGATCCGTTGGTGACGGTATGTTTCCACCAGGCAGATATTGGAGAATATATTCGATCAGAGGATACGCTAATATAGGTGGAGATAAAGACATGCTGGTATAAAATGTGTGTTATTGTAATATCTATCCCTGATGAATGTGATCGTCTGTAATAGAACATCCAATTAAGAAAACAAGTATTATTCAATGCGTAGACTTATTAAGGGTCTCGAGTGTCTCAGCATGTTTGCAAGTGTAAAGATATTGCCCAATCATCCTGAGTTTGTTCATCCATATCTGGTTGTTGTTTTTGTACGAATCGCATCCATTAAACAACATTAGTTTGGCTTGGAAGAGTTATTCTAGAGACGGACTCACCTATCCGAAAAAAAATGACTGTTCCTCAAGCTTGGGCATATAAAATAGTACAAAAACTGTCCCATGTTGCAAAAGTTGTAGTTGAGAAAAAAGCGGTTTATGTTTTGCATCACTATTGTGTAGTGCTGGTTATATCCGAGGCAAAACTCACAAATTTATGATTGGCATTTGAAGATGTCGCTGAGTTTCGATGGAATCTGTGGTATTACAAACAATAAGATTATTTTTGTATGTAAAATACGAGGTAAAATGTTCAGTGGGACTTATATGCGTAGAATCTTGCCTTGCAGCAGAAAATTCTAGGCATATCATTCGCACTGCATGATGTATTGATGGATCGTTGGCGATAGAATTTACGTTTTCAAATAGACATACCATTTGCATTATTGTTTATGCTCCTATCATGATTCTGATTATTTTTTAACACCATATCATCGTTAGAAACACAGTTCTATCAAATGGAAATGGTGGCTTATATAGGCAATTCAATGTCAATGTTTTCATGTCAAAGTCATTGTTTAAGTTTGCATATAAGCCCCTTATCAATGCTGAGTGTCGAGTTGTTCCTACAAAAAAACGTTGTAAACTTAAATCTTAATTTTTTTTAAGATCTCTTTAGAAAAGTCGTAGTAGGACTTGTATGCCTAGAATTTCAAAATGGGACAATCTAACTTGATGTTTTTTTTATATATCTTTATTAGGGTGACTTTTAACCTCCTGGCCACCTCTCTAACTTGATGTGTTTTTGAAACAAACACAGAACAAAGTATATAAGTTTTCGTTTGTATTAAAAAGTATAGTTAAAAAATTAAGCATTTATTGAAAAAGCTGCAATTTGACCAAAAGCAACATGGGACAGTTATACGAAGAACGGCAGTATAGGTGTCAACGAGTCGTGTCACCTCAACATCCACGCAGAATATGGGTGATTCTTCTATTGCGCTCATGAGCTAAAACTCATTAGTATAACATATTGGCAACTATTCGACTCATCATCTCACCGTTCCTATAATCATTCGAAATCCTATAATCAAGAGATTTGATAGTAAATAAATTGGTTTCTCCCCGCAATAAGGTTTGCTTACATTTAATAACTAAAACCTGTACAATATAAGTACCACTCTTTTGTTTAGGAGTTGAATGAATTGCGAAGTGATTAATATAGAAATTATTATAGAAGGGCAACTCCCGTCTAAGTCGAGGCGCACACTGATGTGGCGAAGGTGTGGTATCTGCTAGCATGTCAAAATATGTTGTCGACGTCCGCCTCAAATCACAAGATTTTGGATCGATGTTTCGACACCTCCGCCTTATCAGTGGGCGCCTCGAGTCGAAGGTGGTCAAGTTGACAAAGATTTTCCATAAGGACCGAATTAAAATACGTTATTTACAAAATTATTTTGCAGCTTAATGGTGTGGCAATTGCAGAATTAAACATGGAATGAAACTTAATGAAATGAACAGAAGGAGACAATTTTGAATTATATGCTACTCGATTTTGAGGAACCTGAAAACAAAATTTTCAAAGTGTTCATATTTAGATTCGTATGTTTGCTCCCATAGGTAATTTTTAAGGTTTTTTTTCGATCGAACGGATGAATAATTAAATCATACTGTTCAGAAGGATGAGAGTTATTGGCATGCAAAAAACATTCAATTAAGCGTACCGCTTTTATTTTTCAAAATTTTGATATGGCTCTTGTTTGAAACAACAATCCTGTTTATTGATATGCAAACTAAAAAACTAGTTGTTTCTAAAATCTGTTTTGTTGTTTTAAACCAACGATTTTGTTTTGAAACAAACAGGCAGATAGGGGAGTGTCCATTAACTACGTCACGCAAAAATGTGTTAAAACAAAATCGACTGCGTTCAATAAGCTTAATAAACGCATTCAGGCAAATATTTTGTCCGTTCGGTATTCATAGAATTTTAAAAGAAATTACCGCTATTTTCAAGAGTATTGATGTTTGAAGGTATGTATGTAGTTTGTATAAATTATGCGCTTTATTTATTCGGCAACTTTTAGATTGGAAAAAATAACCATGGCCACTCGCAGAAGAATGACGAGCGACATGTGGTATCATTTCACAAGGGAGGGTCAGAAGACGAAATGCCGGTACTGCGGCAATTTGATTGCATCCTCAAATGGTTCGAAAGGCGTCTCCGAAATAAACATCCCTTGATTTCGTTAGCAAGGTGTGGGGCGGCATCCGCAGGGAATTCTGATGAGCACAAAGCAAAGAATGTAAGTGTTTCCGGAATTAAGGTTGGATCATCTGCTAATATCGGTTCACGAGATTCAAAAGTTGAAGAGAATGGTGATTTAGTTGCTCTCTACCATTGATGACGAAATTTGTTGACGTGAATCGACCGATTTCCATACAAAAAAGTAGGTTGCTTGACATTCAGTTGCTTAAGATGATTTGCAAAGAGTATAATCCGTTTTCTTTGGTGGAAGATCTTGAATTTAGGAATTTCATTCGTCTCCTTAGTACATCGTACACGTTGCCAAGTAGAAAACATTAACGAACAGCCTTTTTCCTGCGGTGTACAATGAAACGCTAATCACAGTTAAACAGTGTTTGGAAGAAGTATCGGCTATCAGCGTTACTTGTGATGGTTGAACGAACTTGAACAACGTGAGTTTCTATGCAATGACAGCTCATTTCATAGATGGACGGGGTGAAATGAAGTCTTGGAATGTTCCGAGGTTGATGGACGACACACTGGAGAGAATATCGCGACTTGGATTACTGCTGTTTTGGAAGCATTTAATGTTAATTCCAAGGTAGCTTCTCTTGTAACAGATAATGCATCTAATATGACATGCGCAGTATCTCTTGAATAAATCCATTAAAGTGACTATCGACAAGGTTAAATAGACTGTACAATATATTAAAAAGAGTAGCTTTGCAATGGCAAAGTTAACTGATATGCAGAAATCACTCGGTAAACCAGTGCTGAAGTTGAAACAAGATGTTCCAACTCGGTTGAATTCATCTTTCGATATGTTGGATAGATTTTTGATCAGCAAAGAGCCAATAGTATCGACTTTAGCGTTGCTAGATTCCAAATACAGATTTTGTGCTGATGATTGGTCAACAATCGAGCCGGCAACCTTTTGCGAATCTTCTACGATGTTACTGTAGAGATTTCTGCAGAGAAAAAAGTTTCGATTTCCTAAACATGTATGCTATACCACATTATGCTGAAGAAGATGGCTTCGTTTTCGGATGCAAGTCTCTCAGATTCTGCCATTGCGTTGAAGAATGAACTTGTTCAAGGACTTCAAAAACGATTTGGTGGAAGAGAAACCAATGAGCATATTGCACAGGCAGTTTTATTGGATCCCCGGTTTAAAAAACAAGCCTTTTGGGATGAAAATGCCTACAAACTCGCGTACAACAAATAAAACAAAATGTCTGACAACGAGGATAACGTTGTGTGCAAAGATGTTCAAAAGGAGTGCTATACAGCTTGTTCATCGTCATTGTGGGAGAATTTTGACAAACAAATTATTGAAGACAAAGGGAATCGAAATGCAACTTCAGTAGCAACGTTAAAGTAAGATAAATATCTTGCTGAACCTAAACTATCACGGATAAGTGATCTCCAGGGTGATCTCCTCGAGTGGTGGGAGAACCGAAAATACATACATAGCCGATGAAGCAACGACTATGTATTCCAGCAACGTCTCAGGGGCGCTGAAGCTGAAGGTGCTCGAGCTGTTTTGTAAAATTTCTTTTTTCATACTCAGGCTTCTTGATGGTAAACGGTTTTAAAAAGAGCTGAAAAATGGAGAAAAAGTTAAACGTCAATTAATGCTTTACAGTGTTTCACCGAACGCTGTTTTTTCCCTTTTTTGCTGTTTGGAAAATTTATGTTTCGTAACTTTTTCTCGGATTTCGGAATAGGATTTGATGATCGGGAGCATCTAAATCCAATTATTCAAACTGGAATTCGTGGAGCCACCGAGTATGTTTCTTCCTGTTAAAGGATTTTGAAAAATGTTACTTGGTTAAACGGTTGATTCTGACTTTTTGACTTTTTGCATGAAATTCAAAAAGAAACTGAGAAACGGCGAATCATTTTGAATATTGTAAAATATGGGAGATAATATTGATTAACATCATTCGACAAAATGAAAACTGATGTAGTTGACCGCGCGAATCATGCAATAATAATGCATTGAACTTGGCATCGACAAAGATCTTCAAGTAACACGAGAGCGGAAAATGCGAAAAAATGATGACACTACAGATAATCGAGCTCCTCAGTCGAGTGAAAACAGGGGTTTACGTGAGGTATTTCACAAAATACTGCAACAAATGGAGCAGTGTGGAGAATCAATGGCAAATATAGCATCGGGATCTTTATTTTTGACAGGACACGGACTCGCATCTGTGACTATTCCACAATTAAAGGAGGTCGCAGCAGGCTTTGGATTAAAGTATGTTACTGATATTGATACAGTAGAGCTTGTATCTGAAGTAGAAGTTTTTAAACGGCAAATTGGTGAGATGCTGCCTGACCTGAGCTCTTCTACTCCGTTAGACATATTAAACTGTATCCTTGGATATTCTCTGCAAGATGTTTGACGCTTCCAGTTACAGTGACATAGTGTGAGCTACAGCAAGTTGTAAATAATAAACAAATATCTTCTAGAATGATGTAAGACCTCTGGCTTCGCCATTATTTCGATTGAAAAGGAATCGCTACCAGATCTTGATTTAGATTTTATTGTTGATCAGCTTGCTTCAACCACAGAGAACAGACGTTCATCTTCGGTCTGCTACTTGTGTAAAACTTTAAACCGACTTTTCGAAAGTATGTCGTTATGCTCCTGGTAGGTGGCGCTGCAGTTGTGCGGTAACTGTTATGTTAATGTTTATCAATAAATAGCCTAGCACATAACCTGAAATTTTTTGTTCTTTTTTCTCTGCATTTGCTTTTTATACCGGCTGCCCATATTTACTTCTACACACGTTTTTTAAGAAAGGGTATATGGACATCAATGTCTGTTCTCTGTGCTTCAACTAAGGCACGTAAGGCGACGTTATGAATTAAAATGAACTTCCAGTAAATATAAACGTGAATAAAAGTTATTTCAATAGATAAACATGAATGTTTACTGCTGAACTGATCTATTAGACTTGATATAACACAAACTTGTTTATGTAACAATCAAAATGAGTCAATGTAGATACATGCAAAAAGCAATATAAGTTTGGGGCGTCATTTTCTTGGTTTGCCAGGGGCGCCACCAAGTCTTACTACGTCTCTGTGAGCGAACATCTCCTTCTACAACATTTATTTGTTTATTTGGAGTCAGGCATAAACAGACCAAGTCCAGGTCCTAATCATAAACCACTTAAATTGAATCAGATCATTTTGACAAGTACATTCAATAGGATTTTTGTGAAACAATATTATGTCTGACAACAATGTTATGTTAGTGTCTGAATTTTATGTTGCTGCCGTTAGAAATTTGTTGTTTAATTGATTTTTACCGCAAAAACATTCTCTGTTTATCGGTTAGCATGTACTCCTACGATTTTTTGGCGATATTCTTAGAGGTTGCAATAAAAAACCAGAATAAAAAACGCCAATCCTATTTCTAATAGATGACGAAAATCGCAAAAGCGAAATAGGACCTTTCGAAATTTCTGTCTAGAAGTATCACATCAAAAAGGCTCTTCTCACATACACAAATGAAGCTCTAAACAAACGACAAAAATTTCTCTAACGAAATGTACAATTTATCGGATAGGTGCCTTCATCTTCGAATGATCGTGGTGGATGATTAGGCGAGTCAATAACGAGAAATAAAGCCATGTTTACGTTGTAAGAGGCCTAATGAAAATTTGTGTCGAAATATGCATCCAAACAACTGTGAACTTCTCCACGTTCTTATCACTGTCCTGCTCATTCACACGAAAAACTTGAAAACATTGCACGCGTCATTTACTATAGGTCATCTACTCTATCTCCCATTAGAGTGAGTAGGACGCGATAAATCGGGGACTCTCATTAGTGCTCAATACTGGAGAAAGTATACTCCAGTAGCACAAATCCAGTACTGTTTATTATTTATTTAAATATCTTTTCCCGTTTACCTGCTGCACTAGGAGGAAATACCAGTTGTACATCAAATTATTCATGGTCTTTTTCCGCACCAATCGTACGGGCCCATACGAACGTTAAATTGAAAGTCATGCAGTTGAAGTATTCCAGCGATTAAAATTGTATTGTTATATGTATTGTCCATGTTCACGCGTGCTGCTTGTTTTTTTTTTTTTTACCCAGCTGGTGTCAAAGTCCATCGAACACTTCGAACGTTCAGTCGGGGTTAGGCGGTGAACGTGCGGATTTTTGTAAGCCATAACGTTATTGGTTGAACATTGAACTGGAAAGTGTTTGCGTATTTATCGTGAAATCGAGTTGAACATGAACCGTGATTCTATCTACCATCTTCCTGAGGGCAGCACAGAAACTACTTTCTGCTATGATGATACGCTACCAGCTCTCCCGTTACCGGAGTTGGAAGATACCCTGAAACGGTATTTCGAATCACTGAAAGCATTTGGCACTGCTGAAGAATTGAAGACATCATCTAAAATCATCGAAGAGTTTCGTGTAGGCGTTGGTGCTAAGTTACATCGTTCACTAGCTGAGAAAGCAAAACATGAAAAGAACTGGGTAAGTGACCATTACCATTTATTTCTAGAAAACTCTCACCAGCATATTAAAAACGGTGTACTTTAACTGTTATCAATAGTCAAACTTTTGTGGTTGTTGGTTTTTTAATTTTTATCTTATCTTTTTGTTTTAGTTGCTTCGTATTTTATTGGATGCAATGCTGATTGTACATACGGCTTTTGTTCACGATAGTTGTTTTTATTTTACAGTCATACAAATGACTGTTTTTGAAGGATGCTCTGAATAGCAGATCTCAAAGATTCATTTGCTTGTGGCAAATATCCAGTAGCCTTCGTTTGTTCCGCAATATTTCGGATTTCATGTCTGATTTCCAACGGGAAATATTGAATAAACTCTTCAATTATGGCATCTGAAGGCAAGATGTAGTAATTTCGGAGTTGTTCCATTTGTTCATGCACTTTTTGACGAAGTTTAGGTGACAAATGCTCTAAACCACCTTGTAGAAACAGTTCTTCGAGTATTTCTCTTTGAAGTTTATCTGGTAAAATCTGCTGCAAGCGTTTGGAACTAATAGGAGTTGGATTGAGTGGTTTGGTGATGGGGGATTTATCTTTCATAGTTTCTGCTAATCCAGTTGCCAAAGCTTCTTTTAAAGCTGACTGAATGTGGACCTGTTTGTTCAAAGGAAATTGATCAAGAAAGTTTTTGATTGCTTCTGAGCTTGGAAGCTGGTTGATCAACGATTTCACATGATTTTGTAGTTTGCTATCCTTCGATACGAATAAACCCTTGCTGTTGAGATTAAACTCCTCATCATGATGTGTTTGAAGTATCGGTGGGGAGAATTGATGAATCAGATCTATTATAATAGATGATTCAATTTTTTCTGCAGCAAGGGTTGAAACCAAAATCAAAACAGCGGCTGCGATGAGCATTCTGCAATGGTCTTGTTGAAACTGACTTTTCGGTTTGACTACACTTGTTGAGCAAGCTGGGAACTGATATCTTAATGGAGTCTTGTTCAATGATGGTTATCAATTTGTTGAAATTTCTAAGGTAAAGTTCTTATTAGTAGCCAAGACATATAAGATTGTTCATACCGCGTGGGTAACTGAGTTTTTTTTTTAAATATTTTAATCAACGCAATTTGATGGCAACAGAAATAGTATCATAGGCGTTGCTAGAAAAATAATCAGACGACTTGTTCTGTTTTGACATAAGATAACATCCTTTGCGGGCACACATTAAAAATAAAATAAAATTGGGAGCGTCACGAAAATTGATCAGTTTTTGAACGTTATTTATTCTTTCATTCCTCTTTAAATTTTCTTAATTTTTGCATCATCGATTGGTAATATCTCTATCATTTGGCAAACAATTTCTAAACTATAAATATTTATGAATAAAGTGTTTAAAAGATAGAATCACGCATTATCCCTGGCCAAGGATGAAGGGTTTGACGATGATTCACCAAAGTGTCGATTTAATCAATCAATCAAGGGAGATAGCTGTTACATCGCCACACCTGCACTATATGAAATTGCGCAGATACAAAAAATTGCACTGACAATATAATGACACCTAGAAATACAAAAACACGGACTTTAACAAATACCTGGACAACAAAACGCGTACACTGACTGATACTGAATCCCAAAAAAAAAATCAAGAAGATTATGTGAGCTGATTTTGAAAGCCCGGTGTTTATTCGGTCACCATAAACTAATCCTTCCGGAATAATCACTTGAAAATTTTGCTGATCATTGCAATCCTATGGGGATAAAAAAATAGAGTCACGCATTATCCCTGGCCAAAGATGAAGGGTTTGACGATGATTCGCCAAGTGTCGATATAATCAATCTTTTGATAAATACTAATAATTTAAGCTGAGATATTTCTATTAGTTTAAGTTATTTATTTTTTCGAAACTTTATTTAACTACTGCTGCCTATCACTATGGTTAGAGGGACCGCCAGGGTTTAAGTACGGGTATATACTTACAATTTAAGCACTAACAACACCCCGAAACCAACGCTTATCCGCGTAGATTAGTTATACTGTAGTTATGTATTATTACTAACTTTTCTTTCCTGCTTTATTGTTACTCTTGGTGGAATGCGGAAGTGTCTATTAGAATTATTTTTATTACCTCACATTAACAATTTCTTCAATTAATTTCTTTTTTCTTCTCTCTTGTTTTTGTTGCCAATAACGTATGATTATTGTTTGAACACTGCCCTTTGATTCAGTAAGGAATTGGGTGACGTTTTAATATTATTATAGAACATGTGTCGATGTTGCATAAGTTGATTGAGTTGCTTTATTGAAACATTTAATAACGCATGGTTAACAAATCCATTTGAAATTGAATTAATCTCGCTTGCTGTCTATGGTAATGCCAAGATAGACAGCTGATTTGGCCCATTCCACTGTTGTGTTGTTTAGGCTTATTTTACAATCCTCAGGCGGAACAAGTTTGGGAGAGTTGGAGTGTGGAAATAGGATGACCTGGGTCTTCGCTGCATTGATACAGATTTTCCATTCGGTGAAATATTCTGACAGGACATTCAGGCTTCGCTGCAGTTTCGCTGTGAGCGCTCTAATTACCCTACCATTGTGGACGACTGCGGTATCATCGGCGAACAACGACAGAGATCCATTTTCAGGGAGCGGGGGTATGTCCGAGGTGAATAGGTTGAACAGAAGTGGACCTAGTATACTTCCCTGCGGAACATCGGCGGAAATCTCCTGTGCATCGGAAACTGCACCTTGCAGCGAAACATGGAATGTCCTGTCCGTCAGATAATTTTTGATTGTCTTCACCAGATAGATGGGAAGATTGTATCGATGCAGCTTGTACAACAAGCCATCATGCCACACGTTATCAAAGGCCTTCTCGATGTCGAGAAGTGCCATGGCAGATGTTTTAGAAACAGACTTGTTCCGTCTGAGGATGTTAATGGCTCGGTTAAGTTGGTGAATTGTCGACCGACCACGTCGGAAGCCAAATTGTTCGTCGGGCAAGATGTTCAGCTCGTCGGCAGATGAAAGAAGCCGACGGTGGATCGCTTTTTCAAACAGCTTAGATAATCCTGAGAGAAGGCTGATGGGCCTATAGCTCTTGAAACTTGAAGGATCTTTCCCAGGTTTCTGGATGGGGATGACTTTGGCTGACTTCCAACACGTGGGGAAGTAGCCAAGTCGGAGGTAATGGTTGAAAACCATCGCCATATGTTTATAGAACTGGGGGCTCAGTTGCTTGAGCTCCAAGTTCAAGATATTATCGAAACCTGGGGCCTTCATGTTCTTTGAGCTTTTGATATAAGTCAACAATTCGTCAGCTGAGATCTCCAACTCCTCTGTGAAGTCGTTGGGGCTTAGATGGATGTTAGTAATAAGCGCGCTAACGGCAGCTTCATGTGGACTGACGATGTTTTGTCCGAGATTATGGGAGCTGACGAAGTGTTGACTTATTTCAGCAGCCTTTTCTGCAGGAGTTATTAATCGATCCTTGGAGCCATTACTGTCTAATGGGAGCAACGGTGGAATGGGCCTTGGCTTAGTTTTTAAAATTTTAGTCAACTTCCCGAACGGCTTTGCACAATCTGGGAGAGAGCGGATCTTGTCGGCGAAATTGTTATTCTTAAGGTCCACCATTCTGGCCTTGATGATTTTCGTCACTCGGTAACAGTGACTTTTTAGCGTTGGCAAACCAGTTCGCTGGTATTGCCTTCGAATGGCGTTGCGCAATTGAATAATTTCTTTAGTGGGTCTATCAATGGGTACAGAGTTGCTCACCTGATCTATCACCGGTACATGTTGCTCCCGGGCCTGGGAGATCGCTTGCTCGATGTTGTGCAGCTGCCGTTCGATGTCATCAACCGAATCAAGGTGCATGTCGAAATCGATGTTGTCGTCGACGTGTTGTCGGAACCTCTCCCAACTGGCGCGATGGTAGTTCCGTCTGGTGATTCGATGCCGGTTGACCGAGGAGCCAACTTTGGCCACCACCGGATAGTGGTTCGAGCTGAGTTCCTGGTGTACGATCGGCTGGGCGATGTTATTCCCCATGTTGGTGAGGAAGATGTCGATTGTCGAATGGGCCCCGGATCTGCTCAACCGGGTGGGAGAATCCGGGCCCAGGGCGGTGTAATGTCCCTCTTCCAGGTCTTCCTGCAGAATTATTCCGATTCCGCCGGGTGTTTCCCCAGGCTTCGTGTTTCGCATTCATGTCGCCGGCGATGATGAACTGCCCCTGCCTCCGGGTTAGCTTACGGATGTCGTTTCGTAGGGCCGTTGTTGTTCCGTTGTTGGTATTGGTTGCTTGGGGCAATAGGCCGCGATGATGGTGATTGGGCCGACGGCAGTTTCGACCTCGACTCCGATGGCTTCGATAGTCTGCAGCTGGAAGCTCGGAAGCTGATGGCAGTTGATGTTGTAGCGCAGGGCGATCGCAACTCCTCCTCCACTAGAGAAGCTACGATCAAGTCGCACAATCCGGTATCCTGGGATGAAAACGGTGAGTTCCGGTTTGAGATGTGTCTCGGTGACGATGGCGATGTCGATGGCCTTCCTGTTAAGGAAGTCACCGAGCTCTAAGGTTTTGTTCCGGATGGAACAAGCATTCCAGTTGAGGATGCTGATGGTGCGTTTACGGTCCATGTTTGAAAATAAATTTCATCGTCACGGACGTGGCGGCTTTGAGCTGTTCCTCCTTGGAGCGGCAGGAACGTAGTTGGCGATAGAGCTCTTGCACGAACTCCACCATTTGCTCCGAGTCGTAGAGCTGTCCATCGACGGGTGGTTGCGTTGAGGTACTGCAACTCGGATTGCCCCAGCCTGGAGGAGGAGCTGGGTTGGGGGCGGTGGGATCGGCGGTAGGTTTGGCACCTGGTACAAGCGTCGGGAAATTCTCCTCGTTCATCGGAGGTGGTGGGCGGCGTTGACCAGGCCGGGATTTGGTGGATGACTTCTTGCGGATCGCCAAAAATTCAGCACATTTGGGACAGGTTCGATTGCTGCTCTCATGGTTTGCGCCAAAATTTGCGCACTTCAGTGGAGTACCTTCTTCCATCGGGGCACAATCCTTGGTGGCATGTGCTCCGGCACACTTTCCACATCGCGGTTTCATGTGGCAGTTACGAGTACCGTGGCAAGGCAGTTGCCACATTGCGTCACGTCGTGCTGTCTCGGACGATACCGGTCCCACTCGACGATGATGTCGAAAAGAGCCCGCGTTTTCAACAATTCCGCCATCGTGACGGATCCCTTCTCAAGGTGGACCAAATAGAGTTGGTCCCGGTAGTTACCATGTTGCAGGCGCCTGATGGGAAACACCTTTTGAGGTTTCAGTGCCACCGCTTGGAGCTCGGCGAATATTGACTCCGGAGTGAGTTCTGGAAGGCCACGCAGAATCACCTTCATTGGCTTGCTTCCGGGTACATCGTGCGTGTAGAATTGATGCTGCTTGGCGACAAGGTGAGCGCCGACAGCACGGTAGTCAGCCTCCGTCGAGCACATCACCTTAATGCCATTACTGCACAGCTTGTACAGCTGATGGATTTGGATAGCTGCAAGCTCGGTCCTGAGAGAAGCAATGTCCTTTGATGTGGTGCAAAGCGGGGTAACTTTCACCTTCTTTGGCACCTCCTGCACCGAAAGCACGGCAAATTGATTGCTCGCTAGTAGACGAGCGTTCGGATCCACTGGATCGGCATCATCATGGCGCAGCCGCTTGGAGCTGCCCGGTTGCAGTAATGATTCGGGAGCGGATATCACCGTTGGTCTATTTTTTCGACCCATTGCCACGGCAATAGGTCGAGCGAGAAATGTTTCAGAACTTTGCAGCACTTTTTTCTGCTTTGCCACCACCAAAAGATGAGCAAGCGCAGGCGATAGATCGCGAACCGAACACGCAATCGCGAGAATGCGGGCGAGGAAAAAAAACGGTGGAAAAAACTTTTACTGCGAGAGGGCGAAAAACACGTCCGTATGTGTCGCTTGATCGAACTAATGTGGATCATTGAACTTATCTCTTCAGACACTTGATAAGTAGCAAATGCTTTCAAAATTGTAATCAACAATCAGCGGTTGAGGTCGAAGAGCAAGTTGGATGGAAAACTTGCGGTACCAGTACAACAACAACCAATAGGAGAAGAAACAGATGAGAACTAATTCATACTTGAACTTATCAATTACAATAATGTACTCATCACCAACCTATTATTCCGTTTTCGTTTAAGCAATTTAACACCGCTCTCTCTCTCTTGCTTCACTTTATCACTCCTACTATCCTCTATGTAATGTATCTAAAACGTCATCAATTTCTCGTTCTTTTTTTCATCTTTCACGAGAATTTACTTCACTCTGACTATCCCCTATTTTCAACAGCCTTTTACTATCCAGTATCTTAAGGAGGATTCACTATTCTGTGATACCAATTCTATACTTTTACCCTTGTACTGTATGGACAGTACATACGCTTTTTCTTATTGAAGAGTTGAAACTTGCACTCATCAGTCCACATACTTACTTATTTATTTTCCGTCGGCCTATTTCCTCACATGGTGACAATCACCGACGCCAGGGAGACGACTCCACTACATGGACCCTACCTAACGACTCATGACTATGAACCTGGACCAACGGCTTTACTTCCCTTCCGAAGGAAGACGTGACCAAGATTTTTTCGCCTCAGAAAAACCACCGACGTCGACTGGGATTGAACCCAGACCCACTGGGGTGCCAGTAGCAGTCACGCTTACCACTACACCACCGACGCCGGCTCATCAGTCCACAGAACCTTCTTTTTGGCTCTATTAGCTTTGCTGATGAATGGCAACTTCCGAGCAAGCTTGTTGCTTTGTGAATCTCTGGGGGATTGTTCGATCGGTTATTGGTGACTGAAGAATTTCCTATATCTCCCTGGCAGTAATTTTTGGTTTTTTCTTAACTTCCCGCACGATTTCGGTGTCCATTCATGTATCCGTTTGCGTTTCCTGCCTCTACCGGGGCGATCCAAACGTTCTATACTTCAAACATTTTTTTCCGACAGCTACTTTGCTGATGCCGTACTTTTCTGCGATTCTCCATTTCCACATCTCGAACCAGAAGTCGGATACTTAAAGGAATTGATTTTGAAAGCACGGCGTTTTCCATAATTTCAACGAAAATTCAATCAAAACAACGTGAACGTATTACAACAGCACAACAAATAAGATGTTTTGAATCCAAATGTGAAAACCCAACTAAACGAGGGGTCTCCTGATGAGTATGCGAAAGGTTTACAAGGTTTTCATTATTGGGAACTATTTCAGATGTTATAGTCACTAAATTCATGAGTGGCGGATCATAGCAACGGGAGCCACATCTTGGAACTGTCAGTATTGGTCGGAGCTTCAATCGAGACATATCTCCAGTAATCTACAAGTCATTGTTTACAAATGCGCTTTTAGGCCCTTAACAAGAATTACTCGAGATATGCTCGATTGGCTCCGCCACCTGACAGTTCAAATTGGCTCCCGTCGTTGTATCCGCCAGACTATGAATCTAGTGACTATATTTCAGATGTTCTTGCAACCAATTCTGAGTGCGGTTCGCGGCACGGATCCCCATCTTGTTGAAATATAACATTTGGCTTCGAGCCGTACTGCTTTTGAATCCACGGAAGTACATACTTAATAACCCGATGTAGACCCCGTGAAGTCTTTTTGCGACATTTCCGCAGGGAACAAATTACGAATACTAAGGAAATCGGCTTCTTTTACTCTCAGCCTACTATGATATGAATCATAGCTTACGTGCATGCAAAGTAAACTAAGGCATTTTATGCACAGGTGAAACGGGAACCTTATATGTTCGATGTTGAGAATATTATCACGTATACGGTTCTTTTATAGAATTAGTTGTGTGGCACGAGTAAAATGGAGGTCTCTAGGAATAGAAATGAAAAAAGTGCACCCCATGCTAATTTCCATGCAAATTTCAAACGCATTGTGGAAATTCGGGTTGGATCCAGTCGTACTTAAATTTTGCACAGTTGTTTGGAATTACAAATGGATCCGAAAAGAAGTCGTTCAGAGAAAAATGATAATGTTGAGCCACCCGAATGTAATTTTGTTTTCTTTATTACTTTTGATGCAGCTGGATTTACATAGTTCAATAATATTAAGCTTTCGGACAGCACCGGTGGTGTATTGGTATTTATGCATATTCCTATAGTATGTATAAGACTGGACAACGCATAAGTACAAAATAAAATACTAAACATCTATTTATTTCCTTCTATTACATATGAATAGGAGATGTTCGTTTAGCTGCACTTTTGCTAGTTTGTTTGACATTTAAGATAAGCATGATGTCAAGGTTTTAGAACCTACCGAAACATCTTTCTTTCGGAATGGATTTTATGTCGGTTGATGTGTTCGTTACAAACGCTAATTTGAAACCCGCCTTCTCTCCCTGTTCGCTGTTTCTACTTGATTGTAGAATAGTATTTTCGGATAAATCACTTTTAGTTCATGGAAATGTATTTCATTTATTGATTTATTTCACTGTTTTTTGCATTCCAGTTGCCTTATTTTCAGGCAAGTTTTTCATAACTTCTTGTAATTTTTGCCACGCAATAGGTTTACCAGACAGCATTCCATACAAAAGTTGGACAACTTCATTTTCATTTTCATCATCTGCAACAGTTGCCTCGTTATCAGGCTTTACGATTACTGGATTCGGACCATCGTTACCTTCTGATTCCAATGGTAACTGGCCAACAATTTCTTGTATTCTGTCCCAAATAGAATCTCCATTCGAGACGTTCACGATAGATGGTGACAAACTGTCAAAGTGTTGGTGTATCTCATTGTGGATGTCTGCCTTCACGTCAACATTCACTGTCACAATATCACCAACGGTGTTCCCAGAGATTGTTGGATCGCCCTGGACAATCACTAAAAGAAGACTGAACAAAACTGAAGTGGCGAGAATCATAGTGGTCGAATGTATAGCTACTGATATTTTGAACCCATTGACTTACATATATAGAGCTAAGTTTCTTACGAGCAGTATTCATGCTTATTGCCACGATTGCTGATCTAGTTTAATTGATGCATCGATTGTTGTTTATCGCTAAATATTGATTGATTATATTTTTAAACTAATTTCATTTCAGGTTGACAAATGGTGGGAGGATTATGGCTATCTTTCGCTGCGTATGCCCTTGATGCCGTATTGTGTAATGGCACAACCGCTGATATTCGAAGCAGTGGGACTGGATCCCATCCCAGAGAACTTCTTGAAAAGTGCAGCAATTTGTTGCACTATAAATATGCGTTTCTGGCAGTTACTTCGAAAGGAAAAGCTGCGTCCTATTGTAAGCGTTGACAAAAATATAAAATTTTCATCTGATCTATACAAAAGACTATTCAACACGGTACGGACTCCTGGACTGGAAATGGATAAGATCGTTAGCTATTTTAAGACTGAAAAAGAAGGTCCCTGTCCCTCACATATACTGGTGATGTATAAAGGAAGGATCTTCAAAATAGAAGGACTTCACGAGGATGGGGAAATTTTGTCCCCACAAGACTTTCTGCTTTGTTTCCAACAGATTAAGAATAAAGGAGACAACGAAAATGTCGATGACCCAAATTTACCAGTGTTGACAAACGATGATCGAACATCATGGGCTCGTAACAGAACTCACTTGCTGGAGTTGTCGGAGAATAACAAACAAAGTCTGTTAGAGGTGGAGAGCGCGATTTCTGTATTCTCGTTAGATACAAACTGCCCCAATGATCATTCGGAGGTGGCTGCAATAACATTAGCTGGAGATTTGCATTCGAGGTGGGCGGATAAAAGTTGTGCAACTGTATGCTTCCAGAATGGAAGGATGGGTTGCCTCGGCGAGCATTCTTGTTATGATGGAACAATTTCAGTATCGATGAGCCTCTACGCTATGCTGAGCGTTTTTGAAGATGGCATTCCTGATTGGACGATTCCTCCGAGAAAATTGGTACAACCAACGGAGTTAGTGTTTGACATGGATGATGAGATTCGAGCGGAAATCAGACGAATGAAGGATGTTGCTGATAAAGTGGTAGGATAAATAACACCCTTTTTTGTGTTTGGTTCTTTTAAAAGCTTGATATAATAATTTCAGCAAAATTGTGTCATTGTAACTGTAGACCAGTTCGTTGGATATGGAAAAGAGTACATGAAGTCTAAAAAGATTCATCCAGATTCCTGGATTCAAACCGCCCTAGCTCTTGCTTACTATAGACTTCATGGAAGCTTCGCTCCAACTTATGAAACGGCAATGATGCGGCAGTACTACAAAGGCAGAACGGAAACATGCCGATCGTGCAGTTTGGATACAGTGAATTTCATAAGAGCCATGGAAAATTCACAGGCAGCAGCTAGTTCTAAAGCAAAGTTATTCCGAACTGCGGCAAATCGTCAAATGGAACTTATGATTGAGGCTAGAAAAGGGAAAGGAATTGACAGACATTTATTCGGACTATGGTGTATGGCATATGACCAAGGACTTCCCATTCCAGCGCTGTATGATGATCCTTTGTATAGTAAGAGGTATTAGTTTGTCTTATGGATTTTATTTATTTGCGTTTGGCTAACTGAACTGAATTTTAGTGGCGGTGGTGGCAATTTCGTGCTATCAACCAGTACCTTGGGATTTACAATCAACTGCGGCTTCGTGGCTCCGATGGTTATGGACGGGTATGGGTGTTTTTACTCGATGCTGACGGATAACGTGTGGTCCATACTGACGGCTTACAAGGATTCCGAAGTAACAAGTTGTCACAAATTGCGTGCTGCATTCCACCAGGTCATGGAGGATATTAGAACAATTTTGGAAGCGGAAGCTGAAACGAAGCTTTGAAATAATTTTACATTCAATTCACATGCATGAAATGATTCCAATGGTATTAGGTGATTGTTATGCTGATTATTGTTTTATTATGTAAATAAACCGGTGAAATGGTTTTTGATGTTAGTTCAAAATATAAAGTTTCATTTTTATTGGATGGGGTACTAGTAGGTTCGAGAATGCAAATACGCATAAATCAGTATGATACAACTGATTTATGGAGTGCGGGGCGTGACATCTATTGCGGGTGAAAATTTAATTTGCTTCTCGTTTTGACATGTGCGTAACGTATTTGTTATTCTGGTTTTTATTTTCGCTATTCAACATCAATATTGTGCAAACATCGAGGCTTGTCGCGCTTGATAATGATGACCGCTGCCGGAAACCACGAAATTATACCTACGTAGACGTGGTAAATTATTTCGGTTTCAGCATTTGTGGTCTTTTTTTTTTATTTATATAAGCGTGCAAGGGTGACGGTTTCCTTGATATGAGGCAGGGTTTTTAGTTAATCCAGAATAATAATAGTGAATAAACTGCAACCCATATTGTATACTTTCGTAACCGTAATAGCTATCCTCTTAATTGTCGTTTGCGGTCAATTAAATTCAATTTTTTGCTGCTGTATGCTGCCTTTATTCGAAAGGCAATCCGTTGGAAATCGAAAGTAAAACAGGACTGTTGCTTAAATAGCTCAAAGTATTTCGAGAAAATGTTCCAGAATACAGTCTATTGCCAAATGTAGGCAAAACGATATAAAGGATCGCTTTTATTATAACAAAGAAAACTCATATCGATTTTAATTTCCATTATCGTGTCATTAGTCTGATACCGTTTTCAATGTTCATTGCAAGAGTTTATTCAAATGATTTTATTCATTTTACTAGACGTATTGTTCGATTGGAAGATAAAAAGATTGCAAATAAAAAAAAACTTAAATTGAAACGGCTTAAATTTTTGTACACGTTTAAAAATTAATGAAATTGTGGGTAATACTAGTTTAGAGTGTTATGTTTATGTGTGCAAAATTTTATTTTAATTTTTTTTTTGTCATGGAAAGTGGACATCTTATGACCGTTAATAAAACTTAAACGCTTTTTCGATGAATAATATGTTTGCCTCAACGTATTGGACATATTTTTAAAAAGGCCTTGTTTCAAACCACTAAGTTTAAGTAAAAACCTATTGAAAGTTTACTAAATGGAGATTCGTGTCAAAAAATTGTCAAAATTGATAAAGATTGGACTCGGAAAAAATGCGACACTTTGTTTTGGGTGTAACTTTTTATCGCGTGGGTTAAAAGTAATGAAATTTTGGGTCATACTAGTTTAGAGTGTTATGTTTATCGCGATCTGTCAAGTCGTTTTCAAGATGCATTTGCAACAAGAAGAGCTACGCCAGCAAATCTTGGCCGCGGTGATCGATAATCCTGGTCAGTCGCACAGATGGATCGGGAAAAGGCTCTGAATCCTCCATTCCACCGTGTTCCGCGTTGTAAAGATGTTCCAGGAGACGAAAACCATCGAGCGGCGCGCTGAAAGCGGCCGAGAACCGAAAACGGAATACCCAGAGAAGGCGCGGAGAATAAGGCGGTACTTTAAGAATAACCTGAACCTTTCCACCAAACCAAAAACGTAAATTCGTCGAAGTGGTTCGTCCAGCAGACCATGAAGCGGGCTGGGCAACGTGTTTTTAAGGTCAGGAAGGTGCCAAATCGGACTCACAAGCAAAACACGGTGGCCAAATTACGTGCGCGGAAGCTGTACCGGAAGTAGCTGGTCAAGCTAGGCTGTCTCGTCATGGACGACGAGACATATATCAAGGCGGACACCAAACAAATCCCCGGCCTCGAGTTTTTTGTCGGTACGTACCGCATGGAGATTCCGGAAAAGTTACGGAAGAGAAAGATGGACAAATTCTCGAAAAAGTACCTGTTGTGGCAGGCGATCTGCGAGTGTGGACGGTACAGCAAGCCGTTATGGCCGGAGCTCGCTTCGTGCCATCACGCCTAGCACGTAATGGATTGGTACGAAGCGAAGGGCGTTAATGTGGTCCTGATGGAGCTGAACCCGTCAAATACACCAGAACTTCGTCCGATCGAAAAGTTTAGGGCGATAATGAAGAAGAAGTTGAAGAAAAGCGGAAAAACATTCGAAACCGCTGAAGCTTTGAAAAAAAACTGGGAGAAATTGTGTAAGGAAGATGGACAAAGCCTCGCCCAAGATCCCATGAGTAGTGTTAAGAGAAATGTACGAGCATTCAGCTTGGGGAAGGAAATTCAATAAATAGATCAACCCAAAACATAGCTAATATATTGTAATTTAATCCCTGAAAATTTTAGAAGAATCCGATTTAAAATGAATATTTGATGATCATTTTTGTGTGTCTAATTTTTTATTCATTTATACACACGGATGGTTGGATTTTCCTGAACAGTCAGTGTTTTTCCTGTCTTTTCGCGGTTAAGTTTCATTTTATTTACTTATAAACTCCATTTAAAATTTTTAAACATACCGAAAATAACGCAAGGAGAACTTGTAGCAAGTCCAAAATTAATTAATCGTTACCAATTTGTGACGTGCATCTCGTTTGATGCGGTGAGATGCGGTTCAAGACCAGCATTGTTAGTGCCATTTGTCTTTACTCCTTTGCTTTTTAGTGCTCAGAACCAACAACCGGAGAAAGAGTTATCTCAGCTTTTTTTGTTTGTTCGTGCTAGTATTGTGCCACCCGGCCATGAATTGTTAAGAAAAAGAGTTTTTCTGCTGTGTCGCGAGTGAATTTATGATTATAAGCAGTTAAGAAAGTTTGAGAGTCGCCTCACAGGAGGGGATTTTGATTATTGGCAAAGTGTGGAGGGTAAAAAAATACAATAAAAAGAAAGATGTAAATGTAGATAACGGACATTTGCTGGTCAAAAACACAAATGAAGGCTAAGCGAATGCGCGCGCGCGAGGCTGGCACATAATTTCAGATGCACTAAACGGGGTAAAAGAGTTTGGTATTGCTAGGTAGTGTTATTTTGGAGCCAGCATATGGTGAGATCAATCTGATTATAAATGTAGTACAAGAATACTATTTGCAAACAATATTTAAAAAGTGCCTGGTTTGGAAATTGTACATTTCCAAAATATCCATATCCAAATGAATTCGGTTATGTTCACGGGGCTTATAGTGTGTGACAGTTACCTCGGGATAGGGGTGATTCTCCAGGCAGGGCTATCATTTTCTAGCGCCTGGATTAAAGCTGCTTAAAATGATCACCTAAAGGTTGTTGCAAACAGGTTTAACAAACATACAGATACAAACATTGATCCCCCCCCACATACTTTTCTACAAGGCGTAGTCCCTGTCAGGCCATATATGGGAACGTCCATTAATTATGCCACGCAAAAAGTGACTTTTTATAATCCTCCCCTGTCGCGGTTTTTGTACGGACTTTTGTACCTCAATACCCCGGGAATAGCTTTCGGATTGTTCACAACATCAGAGTAATTAATTAACGCGCAATAAAGGCCCAGCTACAATGAGGAGCGCATCGGCGCGTTGCGGCAGCCGTTGACAGTTAATCCATATATTTTATGTCAAAAACTGCCGCTCCGCGCCGTTGCACTCCCCATTGTAGCCCAGCCTTAACGAGATAAAACTACATTTACTTACGACACATTAAAACGGTACAATCAAAAACAGATATGGACGTTTACATGACTAAAGATAAACAACAACAAAACGCAACCACTTTAAAAATCCATGTATGCGCAATGCGCATCTTGAGCATCTCACAGTGACAGCTATGCTGCCGCGTGCGAGCCCTGCGGCTTTTCGCTGCTTCCGTTAGACGTGAGCAAGTGAAGCGCAGCGCAATAGGGTGATCCACAACATCTCCCCACTTAATAGAGGTGTTACGGGTCGAACCTTTGCGGCGATCTTCGGTTCCTTGACGAGCGCCTAGGAAGATCTACCACGGATTGTTCCATTTCGGTAGCGGACTCGAACTGGGTCGATGTTGACGTTGTTGTTGATAATTATATCGGAGTCGGAACGGCCGAGACTTCGTGACGTGGCGTGGACGTGACACGAGCCGGCGCAGGACCTAGCAAGGTGTGCTCAGGGCTAGATGCAGGTGAGGATGTGCCAGTTAACGACGAAGGCGCAATCGGGGTCGGTGCCATCGTACCTGACGGCTTGGCAGATTCCCGGCACCCAACAGAATGTTGAGTGGCAACGAATGCTGATGCGAGGTGGCTTGCTTCAGCGTCGTGTCGGCAGCATGGCGACTCCGAAGTTGGTTGACATGCGCGCGCAGCATTCGGTGATCTTCGACCCACACGTTGTACATAACATCTCCAATCTTCTCGACGAAGACCCCTGGAGCCCACTTCCAACCGTTTCGATCATGGAGCTTGGCATATACGAGATCGTTTCGGTAGAAGGTGCTCGATTTCTTGCGGTTGTCGTTCGTATCGTTTGTTGGTTACTGGTGTATGTTACGGCGGTGGACGCAGAAGTTCCAGACACGTTCGGATTCCGATACAGCTGGCGATGACGTACACGCTAAGCTCAGTTTACCCATAATCGTAAAAAAGTGCACATACTCATTTATGGGTAAAGTTAACTTTACCCATATTTAAGTAAATTCGTATGGGAAAAAATACCCAAAAATGGGTAAGTCAAGACATACTTATAAATGGGTATGTGAACTTTTAGCGATTATGGATATTTTTTACCCATATTTGGGTAAACTGATCTTAGCGTGTAGTACTCTCCAGGCTTGACATGCTGGTTGATCAACCTCGAAAGCATGTCTGCAGTGCCAAACTTCTCGGTAGACACATACTCGATGTGGATGTCGTAGAGCAGCAAGCTGAGGGTGAAGCGCTGAAGACGCTTTTCCAGTGCAGACGGGGACTCCTTTATTGGAACCGAAGATACGAAGTAGAGGGCGATGGTCGGTCTGTAGCCGGAAGTGCCGTCCGAAGAGCATTTTGTGAAACTTCGTAACAGCGAAGATGATGGCCAAACCTTCACGGTCAGGCTGACTGAAGCCTTGCTCTGCTTCCGTGAGTGCCCTTGATGCGTGTTGGACGACTTTGACGGTACAGTCGGGGAACCTGTGCCTAATGGTTGCCCCGAGTCCAACGGAAGAAGCGTAGTCCAGCGAAACTTCGTCTCCACCTTGAGGAGATTGTCGCGCGGATAGCGTAGCATGCGCATGTTGGGGGCGAACTTGCCATAGTAGTTGGTTGCTCCCAAGAACGATCGTCCACCGGATACATCGGTTGGAGGCGGCAACTTGGAGATCACCTCGATTTTGGCCGGATCCGGGCGTAGCCCGTGACTGTTGACGATGTGCCCCAAGTAACGGATTTGCTGCTTGCGAAATGTGCACTTCTGTGTATCCGAAATCCTGGATACGCTGAGAACTTCCTATAGATTGTGGTCGTGCTTCTCTTCTGTTTCGCCGCAGACGATGATGTCATCGAGATAGCCAGAGGTACTCTGGAGGCCGGCTAACATGGTGTCGATAAGAGGCCACGATGTGTGTTGATGGTCAGCAAACTACGGTAATGTTCATCGACTTCCAACTGCAAGAAGGCATCGGAAAAATCTATCTGGCTGCAGATCTTGCAGTTCGCCAGCATGGCGAAGATAACGTCCGGAAGTGGAAGAGGATACTGCTGGTTGAAGCGCTGCGTTCAGACCCGTTGAGTAGTCTCCGCAAATCCTGATGGAGCCATTGGCTTTGCGGACTACGACCATCGGAGCGGCCCACTCCGAATAATCGACCGGTGTGATGATGTTCAGCTTCTCTAGCCGGTCGAGTTTACGGTCAACGGTATCATACATAGCGTAAGCTACCGGGCAGAAGACTGGTCGAACGTGTTCTTTCAGCTCCTACTTCACCTTTGTTTTGCTGCACAAGCCAAGCTGCTCGCTGAAGACCTTGGGGAAAGACGACTTGAGTGCAGCTGACGCCGCTGGTGATCCTGACACGTGGCAGCAGAAAGTGTCCATCGGCACGAAACACAGGTTGATATGCAGGACAGTGTAAAAGAGAGCATTGAGGACTATTGGAATCGGTTCTTAAGCAGGGTTGCGGCTTATCATTTTTGACTCAGGCATATTCATTTGCCAATATCTCCTTTCAGAGGGTCGATTTGATAATATGATGTATGATGAACTTGTAGTGCATGAGTAGACCTACAACTTTGTTTAACAGTACATTGCTCTAACTCCTATATCTTCAACATGAGAGCGTATATTCACAGTGATCTTCACGATGATAATCGCGTGATCTTCACCGCGAATTTTATCGCGAAGATCACTGCGAATATACGCTCTTATTCCTCAGATATAAGAGATAGAGCTATGTATTGTTAGACCAAGTTGTAGGTCTACTCAAGCACCATAAGTTCATCATACATTATATTTTAAAATTGAGCTTCTGAGAAGAGCTATCGGCAAATGAATATGGATAGGTCAAAAACGATAAGCCACAACCTTTTTCTTAAGGACATACACGACCAAGTTCCTCTCACTTTTCGCGTTTTTTTAACACAAATTTCAAATACTATTAAGACTTCATGCATGATAGTTTTAGCAAATGCTACGTTGGAGCATCCTTTGGTTAGTAATTTGAACCCTTTTTGTTTCGATATAGCTGTGGTTTTTAGTTTCAAACATTTGAAGTGAAAATTATTCTTACTTTGAATTTATATTGGGAAAGACAACCAGAGGTGAACTGGTATCGGTCGTTGTAATGGCAGCTTTGACGGCATCTCATATACACGGTGTTCAATAAGTTCGGATACACTTTCAAAATTTGTTAAAAAAATGAAAACATGTTTTTTTATTTTTTGGATTTATGTTATTGAAAGCTATGTTTACAAGGAACGTTTACAACATTTCTCTTGGAATGACCCCCCCTTTGTACTCCTTAACGAGCTTCAAACGTTTCTCGAACGCGTCGCAGGCGGCACGCACGGACTGCATGGGCATTTCGTCCCAGATTTTGAGAATTACCGTCTTGAAATGATCCAAAGTGCTGACCTTGTATTCGTTCAGCTTCGCCATCATATAGGACCAAACAAAAAAGTCGAGAGGATTCAAGTCCGGGGAGCTGGGAGGCCACAAAGTTTTGTCCAGAAAGTCGGTTAAATTGTCCCGACACCAGGCTTGAACCACATTTGCCGTATGGGCTGGTGCACCGTCCTGCTGGAACACGTAGTGCTCATCGCCGTAGAGGCTTCGGAGACTGGGGGCAACAACCTTTTCCAAAACCTCAGTTTTGTAGTACGCCGCGTTGATTTTGACGTTTTTTCAATAAACACCAAGGGTAGCTTACCACGTTTGCATACTGCCCCCAAACCATCACCGACGCGGCACTTTGGAACCGAGGATGTTTATATTGGATTCAGGAATGCTGTCCCTCGATGGCGCCCACACCCGGTCATTTTGCACATTGTGCGGCTGCTGCAGCACGAACAGTTTCTCGTCCGAAAAAACAAACTCCTGACCAGCGTGCCGAGAGGATCCTCTTAGCTCGATCCAACCGCTTTTTGCTGGTAGCCTCCGAAACGCCATGGACCTTACGTTTTTGTAAGGCCTGAAACCAAGGTCCTTGGTGAGTATGGTGTGAGCGGTTCCAATGGAAACGTTGAGATCTGCAGCCGTTTTCCGGATTGAGCGGTTCTTTTTGCGCCGAATTCGCTCCCTCACGATCTTGATGACCCGTGGCGTCCTCGCTGAACGCGGCCGACCGGATCTCGCACGGTCATTGGTCGAGGACGTCTCCCGGTATCGCCTGATGGTCGTGTAGACAAAGTTCCGCTTGACCCCATGCGATTTCAGCAGCCGGAATATATCGCCGGGTCGCTCACCGTTCAAAAAACGCTTAATTACGAAGTCCCGATACTCTTTCATCGCGCGTAACAAACGAACAACAACTAACAGAATGTCAACACCGCGCACATTCGGTAGCGTATGAATGAAGCTAAAGCTGACACCAGTACCAATGCAGAATATGTACATGGCGCATACCTACGCAATGATGAAAACTTGTATTCGAACTTATTGAACACCGTGTAAATGCTGATGTCGAGCGAGGACTTCCACGAGGTTCCTTACCGACGATTGATCATCAATGTATAAGAGAACATTAAATTCATTGATGATGACTAGTGGAAATGAGTCGCATCTAGTTCCCATCCCCAAAGAACTGCTCATGATGGCTAACAAAGCATACGCTAGTTGTAAGCAACAGTTGGAACATCCATAACGGAAACAGGACGAAGAAAAAGAAGAAAAGCGGAAGGAGCTAGCAAGGTAGGAAGAAGCAGGGCAAAATAAGCAACAAATGAATAACTTAAAATCGCCGATTGAAAAGAAAGAAGAGGAGATGAAGATTCTTTTAAAAGAAGGGGATAAGAAAAGGTTAACTGCTAAAACGTACGTTCTAATACAGGTGTTAATGATAATGACCGATTATTTATAATTTCAAACTGTTTATGGAAGCAAACTCGCGCCTCAGAAAAGCAATTGAAAACAATAATATGGAGGAAGTGGATCTGCCTGAAGCAATGCTGTGCGAAAGCAACAGTCTGCGTAAAAACGAGCTAACGAATATGTGCAAGAAGCTGTAGCGAAAAAAGGCGCGTCTTAGCATAGTTTCCTTTGCAAGCTTAGTAAAGTGTGGCCCATTTAGTATTGGAACAAACATTTTTGATTCTTACAGCGACCCTAGTGGTCTGATTTGTAAACTATGACATCTTATGTGTTCCCTATAACAATAACAACATCAGACGATTTTTTTCGCGGTGCAGTTCGAACGTGTTTCACAGAAATACAAAATGGAAGAAGAAAGAAGAAAAATAATTGTGCGCAATCCTTTGGCAAACCTTTCGTGGTCTGGGCCAAAACTTGCTTAAGTGTTGGGTTTTCCCCGAAATACCGTGTGACGTGTTTTGAAAAAGTACAAAGAAACTTTGTCAACGGATCGCAAGCGTCAAAGCAAGCGTCGGGCGGGTACTGTTAAGGCGGGTAACATTAAGGCAAACCCCAACATCTCAGACCGCAATTTGACCAAAAAGTTTCGCGCCGTACGCAGTACCGTGCAACGAATTCGTCTCTGGGGAGGCTTCAAGTCATACCGTGCCTGTAGACAACCAAATAGGGAGATCAAAAGCACAACAATGTGGCCAGAATCCGCACCAGAAAACTTTATGACAAAATTCAATGGCTGTCTCCTCATGGATGATGAAACCGATTTCAAAGAGCTACCGGGACAAACATTTTACTTGGCTACGGCTTGGGGAGATGTTCCTGTCAAATTCACTAAATTTTCACGTAAATACATGATTTGGCAAGGCATCTGTAGCTGCGGTAAGGAAGCCAAGGTTTTCATCACTGATAAGACATTGAATTCTGAGCTGTACAGAACGGAATGTCTCCAAAAACAAATAAGCGAATATTAAATATTTTGGCCAGATCTTGCAAGCTGTCATTACAGAAAAACAGTTCTACAGTGGTATGAAACTAACAGGGCTCAGTTGATACCGAAACAACTCAACCCACCAAACTGTCCCCAGCTCAGACCTATAGTGAAATTTTGGGCTATTATGAAGAGGAAGCTGAAGCTGAATGGCAGTGTCGTCAGAAGCAACAATGAATTGAGAACCAAGTGGAGGAATTGACAAAACGATTGATGAGAATAATGTGCGCCGCTTGATGAAATGTATTCCGGGAAAAATACACAAATTTCTCCGAAATCAAGATGATTAATTTTTTTTGTATATCACCTATAAAGTTCACATAAAGTCGAACATTTTAGTTAAAACGGAATACTATTTTGTTAGTTTAAACATCTTCCGGGGTGGTTCCATCACAAATGTTATCCTAGGAACGAAATCAACACGAAGCGGTCCAGCAACAACTTCAAGTGACAGAGCAACAACCAGGAGCAAAAGATCAACCACAGAACAGTAATGTCCATGATTACGAAGTGAATTTAAATCAGGTGAGGAATAGTGTTCATGCTAGGGGGTAAATCACTCGACCACCTTGTGTTACCACCCTAAAAAACACAATCCGCCACACTTCAAACACACTCGCCACCACATGAAAGATAAATTCATATCTGGCCCCACTTACACGAATCGATTGTTTGTTTTTGTTTCCCTCTCGCTTACACAAATGTAATTCAGATGATGCATATGTGAGCATGTATTAAACTTCTAAAACGTGCATGGTTGCCTATAAGCATAAATTTTCGATTGTAGTTTGTGAAAACACAAAAACACCTTCTGCCACCCCATGGGGAAACACATTCGTGGCAGAGTTACTCACCCCCTGGTTCATGCCTATTTCTACCAGATCCCAATATTTTCATTTAAAAAAAAAAACTACGGGAGCGAGCGAATAAAGCAAGAGATTTTGGAGAATATACAAGCCGCTCAAACAGAAATAATCAGTACTTTGCTTCAGTTGAAACTTTGCTACATCACGAGAGGTATGATCTAATACGTGAAGCAAGGCCTCTGAACCTTCACTTCTGCACCTTTCCGGAATACGCTTGGAATTTATAACGTTTATGTGAAAGCAACTTTCGGTCGTCTCCGGTTACTTTAAAGGTGCTAGGACAAGAGTAACCAGGTGCTAGGATAAGGTTTAAACTCTCCCAACGGTCAATGAAAAACAAACGGAGTTAATTTGTATGAAAGTACATTGGGCCGTGTGATCGACCTGTTTAACTATACTTAGCAGTAATGATTGTTCAGCTTATTTGAGCGATCATGTTTCGATATTATTTTTAGTGATAACGATGAATGCCAAAGTTAGATTGAATCAAAGATTGCCATTAAAATTGAGTGTATATTGCTTTGGTTTCGGCGTAACTCATTTAAGCCCTCGGTAGCTTTATCATCAACTGATAAACATTTCACTCATATAAACGTTGTTTCCAGCATTGCTATGAGTATATTCCTCAGATCGGCGTTACGATGAGGTCGGCAGTGATTTTGCTATTATTTTTAGTAAGTGTTTTATCGAGGATTGAAAGTAGTCCGGTACCTGAAAGATGGCAGAACGTTGGACAACAATTTGGTGCTAGGATTTCCAACGTTATTAAAGGAAATGATGGAACATGGGATGGCATTTCCAAAGCATTCCGGAGCATACCCTCGAGATCTAGTTTCAATAGTATCCCTCTCTTCAGCCAGGACCAGATTCAGAAAATAATTGATGTAATTAAAGAATCACAACAGCCTCCGGCTTTGCCTGCAAACACACCGAATAATGTTCCAGCATTTATGCCCCCAGCCGGACCAATTATGGCTGACATTGGGAACAGCGTAGACTAATAAAATTCCGCTTATGGTTAATAATTTATTGAGATACAATTGTGACATTTTCAATTTGGAAAGAAAGGAGTGGGCCCCGAATCAACAATTAAGGTTAAGAGCGTATTGTAGTCAGCTCAAGAACTGAAAGTGTTATGAACTAAAATATTAGTGACGTGTAGGCATTTCGATTAAGACCTACCGATTTATCAATTGCACTTACTTTCAGAGTTGAAAATCAGTGAATAGATTAAGTGTACTGAGATAAAATTACTTATACCTCAGTATCAGGAATAGAGTTTGAATACTAAAATTGCCGTGATTTTTGTAGAAATTGATCTGTAATTCTTCTTTTTAAGGAATATTTTTTAATGTTAGCATATTCAATGCTCTCAAACAATCATCGCACCTTATACTCGAGTTATGCGTTACCATTCAATTTGATATACTAAATTATAGAGATGTTTGAGATCTCCTGGAATAACCTACTGCCCTAACGGAGTCAGTTTCGATCTAATCAGTGTTCTACCTGACAATCGGACTTACTCAGATCGAGGCTTTCCGCTATCATAGCTGATTCGCTTCAGCAAATCATTGCATTCGCACCTATTTCTAATGGAGTTGCATTTCAGTACTTTCCATAAACTTCAAAACTAAATGAGTGAGCTCAATTATTTATAGTTTATTTATAGTTTTATTTAATAACATTCGCATCTTCCAGACAATGATGTCCTTCAAATTTGTCATCACCATCACCATTTATTAGGGAAGGTCCATTAATTATGTCACGCAGTAAGGGGGGAGGGGGGGTTAGGGAAAACGTGACGATCCATACAAAAAATTTGAAGGTTCATACAAAAAAAGTGACAAGGGGGGGAGGGGGGGGTTTATAAAAAGTCATTTTTTGCGTGACGTAATTAATGGACGTTCCCTTAGATGTTTTTCGTTAAAATCAAAACACTATTCAGGAAAATGTTAAAAACAGTAATTTCAACTCAAAAACTGAACAAAATTAATGCATTTTTTAAACTAGTAGCTTGGTAAAAAAGGGGTAAAAGCTGCTTTTGAATGATGATGATCATGATAATGCTCCTTTGGAAAATAATTACGACTGCTTACACCTCAAAAACAGCCGGCCTCGTAGATGTCGAGGTAGATGTCGATCAGAGGCGTCTCGTGATCAGAAGTACGCACTGTTGACCGAGTTCCTTCTTCAAAGAGACTGCGATTCACAAAGTTAACAAGAACTCTAAAATGTGTTCTATAGCGCAAGCAACAGCAGGAATTGTGATCACAAATACCGAAAGAAATGTTGGAACTGGCACTTCCACGGCTGAACAGAGTAGAATCAAATGTTTGCCCCAAGATTTTCATAGCGACTCCTAAGAAACAGATTTGATACCATTTCTCATACTATTTCAACAGTAAAACTTGGTGAGTTCATTTCAGTACGGAATATATGTTTAGGCTCATTTCGATCCGCATTGCTAGAATATAATTGAATATACTACACAGATAAAAAGAAACACTTAATTTTCTGCGTTATCTAATGCACATAAAGGGAATGCTAGATTTGGCAGAACATAATGGGATATTTCAAGTAAATTTAAGCCAGATAACGCCTGAATCGAGCCTGTTGTATGAAAGATTGCAAACAATATCGTTGTTTACGCTCCTTTGGCTTGGAATTACACGAGGGGAAATTTTACGCGCTTGTTAAAATTAATTATTTTTTTTCTGTGTATAAAAAAAATGCACATGACTATCAACTTCCACCGGTACTTAATCTGTTAGCTTCGGGAATATGACAAAACTCGACAGCGCCCATTGAAGGTAAAAGGTAGTTATTTCTTATTATGTTGTCGTGGGGATCGTTTAAATAGAATTTGCCGAGATCCATACTCTAAAAAGCATTTAGCTGAAGTTGAAGAAAGCGACAGTCATCGAGTGAGTGCACTCGAAAATAGAGTTTTTACGTCGTTAACGTTAAGATAGAGCCAAATTTACGTCGTTGAAGTAGATAAAAGAAAATCAACGGTCTCAAGTGACTACCCTGCGGTATACCAGACGTGGCTTTGAACATGTGAGACTGACAATCTCCTATGGCTACAGCCAGATGACGGTCAGTGAGGTACGATGAAACCATTGCAGCAGGCATCCGTTGATCCCAAGCCTGTCCAGTTTGGCAATAGCTATGCGGTGGTTCAATTTATCGAAGGCTGCAGACAAGTCGGTGTAAATGACATCCGTTTGGGTGCGTTTTGCCATACTGTCAGGAGTTTCAGCGATGGAAAGGATATTGAATAAAGTAATTGTGCTGAAACATAATCCATATGTATTAGTTCATTCCCTGAAAGTTTCAAGAAAATCCGACCTAAAATAAATTTTTGGGGAACACTTATGTCTGGCACTTTTTTTTCGAGTACAGGCCTTATAGTACCGAAAGGTACCTATAAGCGCAAGAGTGTATTGCAAGATGCAGACTTCAAGGTGTACTTTGGACCTGGGGGCTCAGCAACATTGAATAAATTTCAAATCGCTATTGCACATCGACTGTTGGTTTTACATAACGAAAACAAAAAGCAATACGCATTAAAAAAAACAGTGGCAAAAAAGCACCAACTTCAAAAATCGACACGCTTTCAATAAGTTTTCATCGGAACCCTCGATTTTTTTAAATATATTTTGACATGTTTTGAAGTAAACCTGGAAAATTTGTAAACGAAAAAAAAAGGAGAACGCAGTGATTTCGAAAGCAATTCCCTTGTGTATCCGAAAATTGGTGGTTCATAATGTGCAAAACACCGAATCAGTCCCAACACTGGCCGTCGATAGGAAGTAGAGTATCATCAGCGGCTGAATAGTCATGCAAAAGATGCATATATTTTTTGGATCAGGAAGTACTAGCACACCGGTCCCAAGCTCGGTCCAAGCTTTATGAGTCGCTCCTAATAACGTAACTCACACCAACACACCCTCAAATAGTCTGTCAAAATAACATAGTGAATCAAAACAAGAACAAAGATACCAGTACCGGGTACCAAAATGCGCAAAACAACAGTGAACCAATTTCAAATAACTAGTTTCATATTCATTGTTGGTATTATCAAGACAGATTTTCTTTTCTGAAACTAAAAACTTTCGGATCAGTGATGGATCACCCTGGCAGAGGCAGGAAGCGCAAAACTTATGCGGACATCAATATCATGCGCGAAGTCAAGAAGTACCTTAAGATATCAGCGTGGATCCGCGAGGTCCAGGAAATGCTTCAGCTATCAGTTTCCGTTCGAACTGTTTGTCGCTTTCTCGTAGCACAATGCTTGCATATCAAAGTTGCCTGGAAGCACCCATTTATCAGCAAGGCTTAAGGCCGCCAACGAGATGCTGATAAGCCCCTAGAGTTCTGGAAAATGGTTCTCTTGACGGATGAATTCAAAGTCGAGCTGTTCAACCGAAAGCAGCTCGGGCGAGGAGCTTCAGGAGCGCCACATCCAAGGCACGGTGAAGTATGATGGAGAACATGTGATGGTCTAGGAGTGTTTTTCATGGCCTGTAGTGGGAAGCCTCGTTCAAATCGACGGGATAATGACGGAAAATTCCAACATAAACATCCTGCAGGTAAATCCGAATCTCGTTGATCCAGAGGGACCTTGAAGATACCACTGGAATGGCCTCGACAAAGCCTGAAGTTCATCCCCAGTGAGAAATCATAGACGATTCCTTATGCCAGTGTTGGCAATACTGGTGTTACCTATTAAAAATATCTCCATGCTGAAATGCCTGGGACAGGTTCTATAATTTATCTTTTCTGGAATCGAAATGAAAAACTCCACGAGACCTTCCAAGAAACTCGGACTCAAGTATAGTGTTACTACCATGTGTTTCTTCTGTTCCCAAATCCGATAGATAATGTCATCACAAAAATCTTCCAACATATTGTTGGTTTGTAGCTGCAGCTTTACCGAATGTACTCATGCTCAGTGAGTTTTTTCTCTGTCCATTTTTTGGAAACAATCTTTGCTTGACGATACTGCACCTTACCCTATTCGTAAATGCATAAATTTTATTGAGTTATGATAATGATTTTTTATTTTAATTATAGCATACGTCTCATTGAAGCGCAGGAATGTCAAAACGAACTGTAAATTATTCAGCGCATGGTTTCGCAGACTGCGGCTGATCAGCGAATGGAAAAGGTTATGGTTAATTGTTATGCATGCACCACGTAACACATCGGCTGAAAAGCTCCCGGTCTAATGATGAAAACAATTTTTGTTTTGTAAAATTTGACTTTATTCATCAACATAGTTTCCTTCAAGAGCGATACACTCACTCCAGAGTTCCTCTAACATTTCTATTCCTTTCTTGTAGAACGATTTAATTTTGGCCTCAAAATAGACATTTATTTCGTTGATTGCCTCCTGATTTGAGCGATATCTCTTGCCAGCAAGAATCTTTTTTATCAGGTAGTTGTCGCTGGGGGCAAATCTGGCAAATGCGCGGAAGCAACTCAAAACGTAATTCGTGCCTTTTAGCCATTGTAGCCTTCGTCTTGTAACACGGTGCGTTGGCTTGGTGTGAAAGCACTCCTGCAACCTCACTTTACGGTTGGCCAAAACGACTTTGTGGACTTTTTTTTAAAATGTTTTCCGGTGTAACCAAAAGAGGTGGCCGACCAGACCGTGGCGCATCATCGGTGTCATTGCGAGAGCATTTAAAGAAAGATATAAAGAATCTCCTACCAACAACAAGATTGAATAATTGATCATAAGTGCGAGCTATCTAACATGAGGATGTCCCAATGCCGGGGAGAAGAGTCCGCCCTCTATTCACAAACTGTTAGCAATGGAGAGTTGGCATTCCCACTCTCCCCATTCAGAGTACTTCAATCGGGTGCCCTGATGGTCCCTCCTATACTCATGAATTATTTATATAATAGCGTATATATTTATGTAAATGATAAGAGATAAGAGTTCTGTGGTTCGCGCTTAAGCACGTTTTCGTTAGTTTTCAGAGAATGCAGCATTTCACCAAAATCTTGATGTAGTTTGCCTGAAAAAGTTTGTTGAATCTTTTGAAATTTCACAAAACTAACCGGAATTATTAAATTATGATATGAAAAACTCATGTTATTTTTTCTAATTTTTTTATTGTGACGTTACACAGCAACATGTGATACCACCACGACAGGATATTTCTTTGATTACCAGCTAATCGCGTAGACCCACGCATTGCAACCAGATCACATATCCAAGGGGAGGGAGTAAGCGTTCCTCCAGTACATATCCCAAAGGGTACAATTTTTAATTAATATATTTTGTTTCACCAAGACCAAACAAAGGATGAAAATATAACACAACTTAGGAAAGCACGCCCGTTGCAAGAATTGACATTATTCCTGTGAATGGTTTGCTTCTAAGATAAGGATCAGTAAATGCCAAAATCAACAGCCAAGAACTAAGTCTAATAGATTTGTGGTTTTAAACATATTACAATGCCAACACATCTCTACTTGTACAGTGAATGCTTCCTTCGATGTAGAGCGGCATGCAAAGACAGACTCACACTTTGTTGGTGCTAAGGACGTCATCAATTTTGTCACGTTGTAGCTATTTATGCTCTTATGTTTTCTAAATGATTATTGCAACGTTTCTGAGAAATGCAAATAGAATTCGTACGGGAAGGACATTTGATAATATGAGAGAAAAGCGACGAAAATATAATGAAAAATGATAAGTGTCAACACATAGTTGAAGGATTGGTACATTTCAAGTGAATTCTATGGAGCTCATGTCCACATTTTGAGGTAGTTTCGGATTATTACAGACCATAGTTCATAATTTATAAGTAAGTTTATTTTTAATTCTTTTTCAATTATCACTAATTCTAACCATGGATCACTTCGTGATGTTTACTCATATATTCGAGCAACGCAGTTCGTACATTGCTCATGGTAATCCCATAATTCCCAAAGTCGTTCAATGCCGTCACCAGAACATTAACTAATTGCAACGATATGTTGGACTCAACCGTACCGTTTATGTTGATGGTAATGTTTATTATATCTCCCACCGTACTTTCTCGAATGCTAATTGGGCCGTTGGTTTGTGCTCCTAGACCTTCAATTCGTCCGATCCCCAGCAGGGTTTGATCGAATATGCCGTTCAAGGGAAGAGGATCAGCTGAAACGGTTACCATTGCCACTAGCAGAGCGATAATTGCCACTAAGATATGGGTCGTGGATTTGAACATTTTGACTGGAGCGGTGAGTTTGACTTGCCTACTGGTCAACTTGAAGAGTACTAAGCAAACAAATGGAATCGAGTACAATTTCATTCTGCTTATCACAATCTAGAGATTTCCGGTTTTGTTCCGATAAGAGGAGAGGCGTTAGTCATTGCCGAAACTAAGTGTTCAAAGGTTATGACGTGTTTTAATAATAATTAGTGTCAAAGTAGCCTTGTTACCGGCCATGTGAGCCGTATGCCGCTTGCGCAACCGTACCGGAACTAGACGCTGTTTGGCAGATGCTAAGGATTTATTTTTTGAACATCGTACAAGTTTGGGCCTAAGGTTGGCCGATTTTTATGGAACTTTTTCGACGCATAGAAATTATGGATACATGACCGAATAGTCAGCGTTATCAGTTTTCTCGGAAACCTCGATTGAAGTTTTCCGATTATTGCGGTCATCACTTATTTCAATTCGTGAAACAATTTTTTTTCCCGAACCATAAGAAAATTTGAAGGAAATTTGCACCAGCTACAGCTACTGCGTTTGTTTTGAGGCTCAATTGTAAAGGGTGTACGGAATCAAATTGCGACACAGACAAATATTCGGCAAAATTCGCCCGTTTTCAAGGAGTTCAAACTTTCAAGGATTTAAATAAAACATGTTGTGAATATTTTCCCATGTTTGATTTATTCAATTTCAATTCAATATCCAAATGCAAGAATCTTTTTCTTTACACTACTCATAAGGTCCTGTACACATTTGGACCAACTTTTTTCTTGTGCGGCAATCCATTTTGATGATGACAAATTATACAGGACAGACTCCAGTATAAGACAGACAGACAGACAGACAGACAGACAGACAGACAGACAGACAGACAGACAGACAGACAGACAGACAGACAGACAGACAGACAGACAGACAGACAGAGACAGACAGACAGACAGACAGGACAGACAGACAGGACAGAACAGACAGACAGACAGACAGACAGACAGACAGACAGACAGACAGACAGACAGACAGACAGACAGACAGACAGACAGACAGACAGACAGACAGACAGACAGACAGACAGACAGACAGACAGACAGACAGACAGACAGACAGACAGACAGACAGACAGACAGACAGACAGACAGACAGACAGACAGACAGACAGACAGACAGACAGGACAGACAGACAGACAGACAGACAGACAGACAGACAGAGCAGGACAGACAGACAGACAGACAGACAGACAGACAGACAGACAGACAGACAGACAGACAGACAGACAGACAGACAGACAGACAGACAGACAGAGACAGACAGACAGACAGACAGACAGACAGACAGACAGACAGACAGGACAGACAGACAGACAGACAGACAGACAGACAGGACAGACAGACAGACAGACAGACAGAGACAGACAGACAGACAGACAGACAGACAGACAGACAGACAGACAGACAGACAGACAGACAGACAGACAGACAGACAGACAGACAGACAGACAGACAGACAGACAGACAGACAGACAGACAGACAGACAGACAGACAGACAGACAGACAGACAGACAGACAGACAGACAGACAGACAGACAGACAGACAGACAGACAGACAGACAGACAGACAGACAGACAGACAGACAGACAGACAGACAGACAGACAGACAGACAGACAGACAGACAGACAGACAGACAGACAGACAGACAGACAGACAGACAGACAGACAGACAGACAGACAGACAGACAGACAGACAGACAGACAGACAGACAGACAGACAGACAGACAGACAGACAGACAGACAGACAGACAGACAGACGTTCTGCGGCGAGTAAAGTTGACAAAGAGACTGTACAAAATCTTATGGCAGGTGTTGAACGAAAGACCCGACAATTTGCATTCGGTAAAAAGGAAGTTTTGCTGAATATGTCTCCTGTATTCTGTATGAACTGAACTTGAAAAAGAAAAATAATATGACTTATTGATAAAAACTTTGATCGACTCACACACAGAGACGTAGTAAGAGGTGGTGGCGGCCCTGGCAAACTAAGAAAATGACGCCCCAACTCATATTGGTTTTGGGGCGACCTCCTTCAATTGTGGAATAGTCATAGATGCGAGTCCGTATGCTATATCCGCCATTATGCTCCATGCTGCTCCATTTGTTGCAGTATTTTGTCAAATATCGAGCTTACTTCCCACGTAAACCTGTTTTCACTCGATAGAGGAGGTCGATTATACTTGGTGTCATCAATTATTCTCATTTTCCACTGTCGTGTTTTTTGGAAATTGTTTTCGATGCCAAGGTCAATGCATTTTTCTTCCGCATACTTTATTGCACGGTCAACTACATCAGTTTTCATTTCGTCGAAAGATGTTTGTAAACCTCTTATTAGTTTACTGTCCACGTCTATGGTGATGGTTTTCTACTGCAGGGATTCGTTCACTTTGTCGACGTTAATTAAGTTTCTCTCCCATATGTCAAGAAGACAAAGAGAATCAATTCGTTTTAAGAGAACTTGGGCACCGCGCACTGTGGCACTATTATATTTTGTCGGCTCAGTTAAGTCGATCAGAATGTTAATTTCTTAAGAGCAGACACTGCTTGTCGTTTAGACGTCCGTTTCGTATCAGAATGTCCTTTCAATGATATGCATAAAGACTCTTTAAGAGCACTCCATCGCGTAGTTGAATTACTAAAGTATTTGAAAATTTCTTGTACTGTTCCAAAGAAAGTTATCATTGTAGATAAAGAACGGGCTGCATGAACTCCGACAAGATTCAAACTGTGGACAGCGCAAGGAACTTAACGGGCTAGATTGGTAATCTGATAAATTCCAACCTGTGCTCGATTTTTAGTCCCCGCCATATTATTAACCGAGCTGCTCATGATATATATTTAACGATGAGTACACAATCAAATATTTACCTAAAGGTACTTAATCAAATCGACAAAAAGTTTTCATAAGGGCCAATGTCGCAAACGTAAACAATGACTTTTTCCGCAAATTTCTCGAGAATGCTAACTTAATCATAGTGAATTATGACGATGATTGTACAGAACAGGAGTTCCCTTTTACAATAGAAGTGGTAGTTTACTTGAGCGAGTTAGCATTTTCAAGAAATTCGCAAAAGAAGCCATTGTTTACGTTTGCGACATTGGCCCTTATGAAAACTCCATGTCGAAATACTCTCGGGTGGCGCATGCGTAGTTATATAGGAGAGCGCTGTAGGCAATGATTCTAGAAAGTAGCCCAACATTGAACGTCGATAGACAAAGAAAAAGCTCATAAATTTAAGGAGGAAATGAGCGTGCCTTTCGCAGTCGTCATGTTATGTTCATCAGTAAACTGTTAATTTTTGTACTATTAATTTTTAAGAGTGAGTTAAATGAATTTGTGCAAAAGTTTCTCAACAACGAAATTTTGGATTTCAGCGCCCCTGTGGGTTGGAGGCCTTGACGGGAGCCACTTTCGCCACCGCCTCACTACGCTCCTGTTCACACACATTAATGTTTGACCAAATTTTGATCGAAACACACTTTTTTGCAAACAAGAAATCAAGCAAAACAATGCATTAGGTCCTTAGTAACATTGAAAGACTCTCTTTGTTGACTTTCTCTTTGCGTTCCTACGGCTATATAAAAACATTTTCAAGTATTTTCAACATACAGTCCGGTAGTATAAAGTGTGATTAAGGATTCAATACGACGAAGAGAATCTATCAATGTTACTTAGGACCTAATGCATTGTTTAGCTTGAAATCTTTATCGCTATTTTAAATAAAAACACCAACAAACAACCCACATGGCGATAGAAGATTGTTTGGCGCTTCTCTTGGTTCATCAAGAGAGTTATTATGTAGTTTGAAGCTTTTGTTTCTTTTACCACGTTTTATTTAGCCGAGGCATAAACCAGTCGACATGCGTCTCTGATAATAAATATCATTCGGCAGTTAACTCATTAGAAGAAATAGATTCATAGGTAATCTCCGGTGTTGTCAATATTTATCCTGTATGTATAAACTAATTCTTATCAACCGAGTTTAATAAGTTATTTGCCCTATATGCAAAAAAATTATAATTACTTCAAATAAATCGACCTGAACCACAAATTCTCATTTGGATTAGACAGAGAATGAAACATCAAAAAGTTACATCATATCCATTATATGAATATAATTATAAATTATAAATATTCCAGATGTATTTGAGGATGTTGCCATTCTTTTATTAAGGTTAACTTTATTATGGGATGATAGTTGAATAATTTTGAAATCCGATATTTTGAAAAATGTAATCAACTTTGCGTGTTCACTGGCCTGAGACACAAATAAGTTTTAAGTTCAGGATACATTAGTATTCTGCAACAAAGATTTTTCAGGCATTTAAATTGAAGGTTTGTGAATAAGATGACTATTATTTGTAGGTACTGTGGGTAAGGTTACGGCTAGCAGATTTATCTGTGGTAATGTAAACTAAGACCGTTCAACTCATGCAAGCCATAGCTTGATAACATATCTGATTTTCACATCGTTACTCTGCTTTATTGGTCGCAATTGTTCCGAGAGGATCGGACCATGTTTAGATTATTAATTTAATTAAACATTTCATTTCCCCACACTCTGGGCATGTCATTCGGTGTCTGTCGCTTTTTGAGCAATATCTATATCGTCATACTGTTATCGTTGAGCAAGTTAGACCCTAAGGACACATAACGTTTCCACTGACAACTATTGGAACATCAGTGACAATAAGATGTAAGATGGCTTTGAAAATGGACGTATCACATTGAGCAGAGCATAGATGGTTTGTATTTTACCACAATGGATTGTGGTTACTGTTGGTTGCCATTATATGTTAGGTAAATCAAACGTGATAACTGATACATTTCTTGCAGCAGCTGTTAGAAAATCTGATTTCACCTTGAACATTCGAATTCTATTAGTTCTACTTCAACATACTCTGATTCTGATTGCCGTTTAGTTGACAATTATTTGTATGTTTTTATTCAAGTATTTTACCCACTTACTTTCAATGAAATTTATCTGCAAATTGTAGCGTTAAAATACTGCTTAAGTTGTTGTTAGTTTAAAATTTAAGCATTATGTTTGATCCTCTATTTATAAATTGTTGTTACAGAGAGTTCAAGTAAGAACTCTACATATTGTTTGATTTGGATTTTTGGGATAAAAGACACCTGTTAGATTCTTATTTACCACCTCAGATTTTTTTTAACAATTTTGATCCGTATAATTTCAATGTTGCTGATTCATTTTAAAATAGCTTTGATTTATAAGCACTGGTCGAAAAACTACAAGTTTTCGGTAATTTTTATACGAATTTTGCTGTACATTTATTTCACTGAATGTATTCTATTAGCTGGTGTATTTTATTAGTTTTGAAATTTCGTTGGCATCTCAACTGTACACTAAAAGTTTTACCCATTTTCGGTAAAGTGATAGTAAATTTAGTGTCGCTCATACCAAGCGATTAAGAACCGTAATTGGAAGAAATGCCGATACATCACCCGAGTGTCTGTTCTCCATGTTAGGAGCGGCTCGAAACAGTGCCCTGTTCTCCATGTCAGGAGCGACCTAATCACCGTAAATGTGCCAGTGTGGGACTCTAAAACCAACTGTAAATTATGGCCCTCCGGAAAGATATGGGGTTTGCGTTGGGCCTTGCAAGTCTACCGAAAACAAGCAAGAACATGATCTTCTACAGCCGAACACGGACTTGAACAATCGGCCAAGACCACAGAGACAGAACAGTACTAGCATTTGGAAACTCGGTACGTGAAACTGCAGATCCCTCAATTTCGCACTGAGGGATCTAATTTCAGCATGTTGAAAAGGATCTATGTGCATACGTTTGGAGGTAATCGTATCATCAGAGCAATTGAGCATATCAATTGTCGGTTTTTCAAATAAACAGGCATAGCCCAAACTCCAGAAGCACTGTTGATGATATGGATGCTTTTACGCGCAGATAGAACGTGAATACGATCTTTACCCAAGTCATGAAATCAGGATCATCATAGGAGACTTGAATGCTCACGTCATCCAGGAGGAGGGGCTTAGACCGACTTTTTGAAATTTGAGTGTCCATCAGCGGAAAAACGACAACAGCCTAAGAGTTTTTCAATTCGCTGCCTTCAAGAGTATGGCCATTCGAAGCCCTACTTCCACCATAGTCTCCAGTATAAGTACATCTAGAGATCACAGTACTTCTCTGGCAAAATCTACGTCAGAACCTATTGTGGCGCTAACACTGACTTGGACCTACCTGGTGATGGTAAAACTGCGATCAAAACTAGCTAAGTTAACAACATACGGTACTGTCACCCGGTACAATCTCGTACGCCTGAACACAGCTTACGCAGTACCAACACAGCTTACGAGTATTGAAGTAGCGTTGCCTGATGATGGTGTGCTTGATGAAGCCCCTCTTGAGGACTGCTGAAATAATATCAAGGCAGCCCGGAACTACGCAGCTGAGAACGTCGTCGGATATGTGGAACAAAGCCCATGGAACAATTGACTTGACGAGTGTAGTGGAGAGAAGAACGCAATACAAGAACCGGCAGATCGTGGACTGTTATAGGCGGAAGCGAACAGCAGAGCCGCCTGTTCCGGGAGAAAAAAAAAACGCAGCAACTGCTCCGAACTCAAGAATGCGGAAGTTCTATCTGCAGCTTAACACATTTCGCAAAGGTTTGTGCAGCGAGACGAAATGTCTTAGGATAAGGATGGGAGCACTCTGACGGATGGACATAAAGCAATTGAAAGGATACTACTTCGACAATGACCTGAATTGTGCAGAGGACACAAGCGGAGAGGATCAAGACAGCGGAAGAATTGACTACGTCAGCACGGCGGACGATGGGAACAGACCAGCTTCCACGCTGGGAGAAGTTAAGGATGCTATCCAAATGCTCAAGAATTACAAGGTGGCTGCCCGAGAAAAGGATTATACCAAATTGATAATAAGTTCTATTACCAGGTTATCATTTTTTTATCAATGAATATGTTGTCATTCAGGCTGAATTAACATTAAAAATAACAGAATGAATAACAAAAAAATACTCGTTGAAAATCATAATAATAACTTATTCTGTTATCACAGCAGTTCTGCATTGTAAGCAAATTTATTGAAATAGTATCAAATTATGTTATCAATTTGAAATCAAGTTCTCATGCTAATAACTGAAAAAAAAATTTTGATTAAGAGCGAAATTTCTTGTTCAAATATGCTGGAAATATTTATAGTTTAACAATTCAACTTATAACGTTCATAAAAAATAGTGTGTTCAATATGCTAACATATGATAACAAAATTTGCCAATGGTGATAATTAAATTTGTTATGCGATAACAGAGGAAATCAAAACGATACCTGGGATAGCAGAACTTGTTTCTTATATGATATCAGCTTGTTATTTTCCTTTGCTAGGGTGACAAGGACGGAGCTGAACTCATCACAATAAGACCGGAAAAGATGTCCATCTGCCTGCATCGGCTGATAGTCCAAATCTGGGAAACCGATCAGCTATCGAAAAAGTAGTAGCGGAGGGTTATATGCCACATCTACAAGAAGTTAGTGTGATAACTATCGAGCGATCACAATCCTAAATTCTAAAAATGCTACCTCAGATCATCTTCCGTCTTCTAACTTCAAAACGGTAAATGAGTTCGTGAAAGTTATCACACCGGTTTCATCGAGGAGCGCTCGACAGCAGACCAGATCTTCATTGTACGGCAAATGCTCCAAAAATTCCAAACAATGACGTTAATATCAGGTTCCACGCATCATCGCTTCACCGATTTTAAGGTGGCATACGACATTATCGACCGCACAGAGTTTAGAGAATTATGGACAAGAACGGGTTTTCCCTGAAGCTCACAAGACTTATAAAAGTTACGACGGACGGTGTGCAAAACTTCTTGAAGATTTTGTGAGAACATACTAGCTTGTTTGAATCATGTCGGGACTACGTCAAAGCGCTGGAAGGTGTCATGCAAAGAGCGTGACTCAACGGCAAGGTATAATTTTACACGCTCAGTCCAAGTTGTCAGCAAAAACTTTGGAACGGTGGCGCCGGTAAAGTGAAGCAACAAAAGACTGGTGGTGAATATGTCGAAAATGAAGTACATGTCTGTAGGATGGACAAGGCGTGCCAGGGACCACCTAGGAAGCAGCGTTACGATAGTCGGGAATATTTCCGAGGTGTTGGAGGAATTGACTATCTCAGATCCCTGCTACGACTGACAACGACAACAGCCGTGAAATCCGACGTGCGGTCACTAACGTACCATGTACAAAACGCTGATAAGGCCGGTGGTTCTGTACGGGCATAAGACGCGGAGAGTGCTGAAGAGGACCTGCAAGTTTCGAATATCTCGGATCCTTTTACCATCTTTGGTGGTGTGCAGGAAAACGAATAGCTATGGCGAACAAAGCATCCAGAAAGTGTTGAAAGTTAGAAGCATACGTTGGATAGGGCATTTAGCAAGAATGCCGGGCAACGACTCTGCAAAATGGTGTACGTCTCCAATCCGGCCGGTACACGGAGACGCGGAGCGCAGTGAGCAAGGTTTGCGTATCAGGTGGAAGCAAGATCTGGCAAGTGTGAGTCGTCGACGATGTTTGAAAGAAGCAGCCATGAACCGAGTACATTGGCGAAATGTTGTAGATGAGGATTTGACATTGTAATTTTGTTACACCTTCAAATTAAAATACCATGAAAGCTAATAAAATCTTCAGTTGAATTCCATATTTCTAATTCTGAAGTGATTCACGATTTGTAAAAACTTACTTTTAACTTCAATTACTTGCTATCTTTTAGAACACGGTTTGTGTGAGATTTTTTGTCAACTCTTTAGTACAAGGAAACAAGTCGGTTTCAGTTTGCATGAAAAAGAAGTCATGAACGGGCTCTAGTTTTAATATATGAATTCGTGATACTTTTTCATGGTTTCATGATCGCAAGGAAAGATGTTAAAGTTGTTTAACCAGACTCATTAATCAAGAATCTATTTATGGATAGTAATGGCAATGGATAAAGTAGATTTATCAATTTTTCAGATTCAGGCATTGGGCTCATGTTGGTTTTAACTTTAATCCGATTGATTCACGATCGTATGCCTTTTAATTGCGAATACCATTGTTCATGTTGTATATCTATATGACGAAAACATAACTTATTCATGAAATCGTGACTTTTTTATCATGTTTAAGAACAAATTATTTCCCGTGTATTTAAGCGAGTTCAATAGTTTTTCTTATTAATTTTAACCTTATACTTATTATTTTGTAATCTTTTTAAAATCAAGTTTTACCCATGAAAAGTTGTGAATTCGAAATACTGATGTTAAAGATTTAATTAATACTGAGCGGCGACTTAAAACGGTAACGTAGATCATTCATTGATGTTTTAGATTGACTATTTTGTATGAGTTTTGTTTCAGAGTTTCGTGAAGCTTACTCCCAAATTTTATCAAGTTTTTTTTCTCCTGTGAGATTTCTTCTAAAGCCTCCTATGGCATAATGCGTGCATTAAAAAAAGGGACTGAATGTTACAATTTTTCATGCGATTACCTTGCCACCTGGTGATCGGCCCACTGGTCAGTAGTCAATATATACTAGTTGTCTATATACTGTGAAAATTTGACAGCTCCATCAGTTTGTTTACACACACCTATGGCGAGAACAGTGAAACAACTTCGTGCAATGGTTTGTTCTTACCGCCTGCTATATCCGGGCCTAAAAAAGTCGGCCATCGCGG